>SSSI01009964.1:0-48804 GCA_004796505.1 Oryzaephilus surinamensis
CAACTATACACTGAATTTGTTAACAATTTATAATAATTAACAGAACATTTTATGAGCAATAATAGTACTTATATATAAAGTGAAGCAAATAATTTACATTGTAAAATGTTTTAGGGCTTGAACTTTTGTTTTTAATAAAGCTCCGTTTGGCGTATATAGTGTTTTTTTTTAACGAATTTCGTATATGTTCATTACAAAATAATTGTTACTTCTTGTTAATTTTTTTTCTATTAATTCGAATATAACGAGTTGAAACTTTGAATTTGTAATATATTTTCAGGATTTTTTCAAATGCTATACAACTTAATTAATTTCGTCCAACAATTCTATAATAACTTTTTCCATCGTTTTTAGTTTCAACGGTTTCAACAACATTCATTAACGTTGGATTTTGATGTTTTATTTATTAATGTTAGAAAAGAAACATTTCAAACTTTTTCTGTTTAAATTAAACCAAACATGTCTTAATGTTTGTTTTGTATGTGAGAAACTAATAAAAAAACATAAAAAAATCAATTACAATTACGGCCTAATATTACATTTTATTGTTCTAAGAGAGCCCAGTTGAATGTTAAAAAAAATAAAGTTATTTAACTTGGTTTACGAGTTGGTGTTCTTGAAGAAAAGTTGCACCCTACAAAATACCTGCCAGTTTATTTTTTTTCCTTCGTTCCTGTAGAAAAAGGAAACTTTTCTTTTTCGGGTATATACCTTTTTTTTCTACAATTTTTCTAAAAACTTTCCCTGTATCAAGTCAAAAATGTAAATAAGGAAAGTTTATAATAGATTTTTTTAAAAAAATAATTCAATATACATATACATATTTTCTTATTTTGTTTAGTTGTTCGATGGTTTGTTCTTGGTTTGTCTGTCATATATAATTTCTTTCTTTAGAATTTATTTTCAACAAAAGTTAGAAAAAATAATAATAGAAAACTGCATACATGTCAAGAAACAATTGGTTGCATAGTCCGGTGAACATTTTAATTTTATTTAGTGCTCTCCATACACAGTTTTATCCAAGAATTATTACACTATTTGACATGTTTTAAAATAATGAAACAACACAAATGTCGTGGATTTTTTATCATATTGCAATTTAAAAACAAGTAACTTAAGCCGGTTTTCAGGATTACATTTGGAAACATTTTTCTCCATCACATAAATCGATAAAAATATACAATGTACCGTATCTAATTTCATCATTATTCAAAAAATCATACTTTTTGACGAGCAATTATTGCATTTTAATTTGGGCAGGCGTGCCTTGATTAGTTCCGTTTTTATTTTCAATTATAAATACATGTACGTGTATATGTTACCGGCCAAACCTGATTTCAGGACAAACTAGTTTTGCCTATAGTTGTTAGATTAGCATAGGTTAGGTTAGATTAGATTAGGTTTGGTTTGGTTTGGTTTGATTAAAAAGTGTGAGTCTCATCACAACAAACTCAATACAAACCTAATCTAATCTAATCTAACACGATAGGAAGAACTAGTGTAGCCTAGGCAAAACTAGTTTGTCCTGAAATCGGGTTTGGCCGGTAACATATATAATTTTTAAAGTAAGCAAAGTTGTAGCCAAAAAGTCCATTATTTTTAAAATGGACGAACAAAATTTAAACAAACTATGGTTAAAACCATAGTTTCAGGAAAATTCCTATGAAAATACAAAGAAAACGAACTTTATTTGTTTAAAATATAACAAAATGTGTAAATAATTTAGAATATAGTACGAAAAAGACAATTTCCATGTAAAAACAGCATTCTTCCATATTTTCCGACCATTTCCATGTAAAAATATCGTCTTCACATATTCGTTGCTGTTGCTTACATAAATTTCATCTCTTTTAACATTATAAAACTGTAACAAATAAGCTTTGATCACGCACTTATATGACAGAAATAATCACGATAGAAACACTCATCATGGTGTTACCAGCAACCGTCTTTTGTAAGCTTACCAACCATACCGTTAAAATTGAAGTTGAACGCGCTTACATCCTTTATTTGATGAAAAGAAACCGACTGAAATTTATTTTTCCACTACACTTGACAAACAGTTCGAATTTTTCATCTTTTAACCAAGTTACATTTTTTTCAAATATATAAATATTGTTTATATTTTATGTACATACGAGTATATGTATGTATGTTTAACTTAGAATAAAAGGAAATAGTGCAATTAATATTTATATAAAATTTTTGTATAATAATAAATAAAAATTTCCCATGGTAGATATAAGTTTTATGGAGAAATACGTTGAATTAAGTAAGTATAATTTATCAAAAAAGTTAAACTGTAAAAACTTGAAGAAAACCTTATTAAAATTACTTTTTTTAGTCATTTATAAAAGTCATAATACATTATAACAAACGTCTACCTTAACCTGAACGCTTTTTAAAAATTAAATTATCATAAAAAATACACTGGAAATTTACTATATTTTATTGTACAATTTTATAATAATCTGTAGGTCTCTTTATAATTTTTTATTTTATTTTTAAAATGATTCAGAATGTTATGTAACTACTAATAACACATGATACGAGAAAAAAAAAGAATAATTATACTCTTAACTTTTTTCTATAAAAGTAATTTAATTGAATTCCGTAACACTGGCAGTAATTTACCCCTTTTTTTCTTTATGGTATACAATATTTAAAAACATAATAAAATTTTAAATGTGAAAAAAAAAGTTGAAAAAGAATACTTTATTATATAATACCTGAGTCCCGGCCACATTTTATATTCAAAATATTAAAGCTACACTTTAAAATTTAATTTATTTCATTAATTTAAATTTAAAATATTATTTAGCATAAACACAAACCCCCTTTTACTTCTCATTCTTATACAGGGTCAATTCCTCAAACATTTACGGGGTGATTCCAAACCGGATTTATCCTGAATATCTGACCATCCCCAATTATTTTTTCGAAAAATCAACAAATTTTCGACTAGAATACGTAAACATTATTTTATATGTGACGATGAATTCCTTTCCAAGTTGAAAGGAATCTGACATAGTTCACCCTGTATATGGAACAATTTTAACATTAACACTTTTTCCAGAAAATTGATTAAATATTTAGGTAACGCTATGCAAAATGAAAATACCAACATATACATATTTTCATTAACTAATTAGAATGTGACGAATATTTGAAATAAATTCAACCCTTACATTATTACATGTTATTAAATTGGGGAATGTTATAATACATAAGTTATTTTCGCAATATTTTTCAGCATTATAGATGTTAGGTAACGAAAAAAGAGTAAGTTTAAATTCAAGTTGACATATAAAAATGTTCGAAAAAGAAATATGAAGTTAAACTTTTAGTTTATTAGGGTAGTAAATTAAACAGGAATTTTATTTATTATAATGTAAAGGGTTACATAAATATTTAATATACAGTAATATAAATGAATATGTCTTTTTTTTGTAACTGGTTTTTATGCTATATGTATTTTTTTCTTGTTTTTTACTCTATATCTGTTTTTATCTTGTTTTTATGTGAAGTTAATGTGAATAGTGGCATTGTAAACATGTAGTCAAGTGAAAATACTCATATGCATTTCAAAACCACCTGAAAAAGGATCTTTCAGATGACTTTCAGTTTATGTTGGTCATAAATACCATTAGCATTATATTTTATTTAAATTTCATGTAAATCAGAGTCTGTTACAAATCTGAAAACTCGAACATATACATAATAAATAATACGCTGAATTTTTTTTTGATGTATAAAAAAAGTCAAAATATACGTAATTTTTCAATAAATTACCTTCGGTGTATTTTATAAGTAATAAATGGATCATTAAAGTTAGTCAAGTTTGTCTTAACGCACTAATAGTCAAATTTTGAATGATTGATTGGTTTATTTTAGTGAGAAATAATGCCAACAAACTTTCCTATTATATTCAAAACGAAACCAACCCAATTAATAACAAACAAGCAATATATATGGGTTTAAAATAAACGTTTATTTTTCATAATTTTCCACTTAAAATTGTTCAACATTTTCTTTATTGTGCATAAGTATGGAGTGGAAATGTTTGAAACAAAAATCACTATTTGATTTATATGTCTTCCGTTTTGTTTAGCTAATGACTAAGAAGCCAACACCAAACAGTTACTATTAAAATTTCGATTTCCACCCCCATACACCACACATATACACAATAAACTACAATATTATTTACTAGGGTTTGTAAATTTCAACTTACCATGATAAACTTTCGACCTAATTGTTTTTAGATTTTACATAATCAGTTTCCTTCTTCGTACAAACATAATGATAAATTGGTTTTGACCACGCACTTATGACACAAATTATCACAAACGTACACTTATCAATGTCAAAGGTCAAAAATTCAACAGAAAATTGTATTCAATTATCGACATAAATATTACCTACTACTAAAAGAACATTTATTACTATTTCGCTTTTCAGGAGTGTACTTGTTTAGTCTTTTAATTAAAATTATATACATATACATATTATCCGGTTAATTAATTACTTTTCTTTATTTATTACGACAATATGTAATACCCGAATAATCAGTAGAAATAATTAATATTAGCACATTTCTTATGAATTTAATTTAATTGTAAAAACAAAGAGAAAGGTTGGATAAAGTGTGCAGAATTATTTTTATTAATAGCTGCGTTGCTATTTTTATCTCCATAGCAAAGCAAGTATTATTTTCATCTCCATAGCAACGCATGTCCTATTTTCATCCTCATAGCAACACACGTGCTATTTTGATCCTCATAGTAACGCACCTCCTATTTTTTATCTCTATAGCAACGCAACTGCTATTTTAATCTCCATAGTAACGCACATGCTATTTTAATCTCCATAGCAACGCACGTACTATTTTAATCTCCATACAACACACGTCATATTTTCATCCTCATAGCAACACACGTGCTGTTTTGATTTCCATAGTAACGCACCTGCTATTTTAATTCCCATATAGCAACGCACGTGCTATTTTTAATGTTTACATAGAAACACGCGTGCTAATTAATTACTTTTTATTATTAATTACGACATTACATAGGTACTACCGAATAATTAGTAGAAATAAATAATATTAGAAAATTTTTATAAATTAAATTGTAAAAAGATAGGGGAAGATTGGATAAAATGTGCAGCACAACTTTTATTAATAGTTGTACCACTCTTTCAGGCCAATTTAGGCTTGGCCGTATTTTCTCATATTTGAGAATGGAAGAAAATCTTGTCGTTTCAGTGTTCCTTAAATGGAACAACAGTTTATGATTGTAGCTTAGTTGCTTCTGCAGAATAACAGCTAGTATAATAAGTAAAGAGTACAGCACTAAATTTTATTAATGTTTCTTTAACCGTTAACAATAACAATAAAACTTAAATGGCCTTTAAGTTAGAAATCATGAACTTAAAAAACATTTAATATATTGTCGTTTTCCTGTGGTAAATTTTTTAAAGTCATGTATGTACATATATCAATTAATATGATAGAAAAGTGGAAAATATGTAGAACGACATATTGTCATATATGTGAATTTCAGTATTATATTACGCAAAATGACAAATTTTGCAAAATGTGTTATAAAGGGAAATATATATGTGATGGAAATTGGTTTATACGGTTTTATCAATTTACCAATCAATCAGTTTTATAGTATTATATACATATAAAAGCTTTATATTCATATAATCATATATTATATTTAAATAGTATAATATTTTATTTTTGAATTGTGGCGGTGAATTGCACCTGAAAAAATATATATTTATTTATTTTTCATTTAGCTGAAATTGCTATTTATGTGATGAAAAGCCAGAATAAGCTTTTGGCTAGTCGGGTTATAAACAAAACGGTAGAATATTTTAATCTGTTGCTTTATAAAAATTTCTATCACTGAAAATGACAAAACGTACAAATCAAAAGTGACTGCAATACGACACAAGAGTACCACGCACACAGAAAAAATAAATAATTTGATAAATACGAACCACAAAGTTTTTTATTTTTTGTGGTAACGTCACATTAAAAAAAAAAAGTGAACAATACAGTTCTCTATTGTTTGCTTGCTATAGAAAAATCTCCGTATATCCCAAAGGATAATCGGAACGACTGTATAAGAGAAAATCAACTTCGATAAAAAAAAGGTGATCGGTAAAGAAGACGCGCGTCAATCATTGATAATAATGTGCTTTTACCAGTAATGCAATATTTTTGTTAAAAAAATTGTTCCAAATATACGAGAACAAAAAAATACACACACGCATAACAAGGAAATGTTTTTACAGAAAATGAAGGGAATTTTTTTCTTAGATATGTTTTTGTTATAAATAAATACAAAACATATTTACAAAAAAATAATATGTATTGGAATAGAATGTTTGCATAATTAAATGTTTATTTATTATGTATTGCATAATGTACCTGAGGCTAAAACATTCACAGTATGCTATGAAATTTTATATTAAATTTTATTGCTTTAATGTACGAAACTGTAAAATACAAAATATAATAATTTTTAATTACGGATTTTTTTTTTGGTTGTTGTTGTTGTTGTAGTAGAATATTTATTAAGGGTTGAAATTCGGAAAGTGAAATTAATTAAAACCAACACAATATTTATTTAACTTTCCATAAAGTGTGTTTTTTTAATAAAACTTTCATTATTGACAAAATCCTAGTAGTATGTATTTGGTTCGATTAAATGGTTAAACGACAAATCAATTTGTTAACCGCGGTTACAAATCGGGTAACGAATTTAACGGGTCAACTAATTTAATCGATTCTCCTCTAATCGATTTAATAAATTAGTAGTTTCGCTGTGATGCACGGAAGCCCGGAATAAAAATGTGAGCATTTTTCACCCGCATTTCAAAAACACGAACAGATACACTTTAGCCCACTTTCCCCTAATACATTTAAAACATTTTTAATTCAAGTTATGAACTATTAAAAATTTTCTATAGCTTCTACACGATTACAACAAATTTCAATACAAGGTTTTATTGAGTACGTACAAATCTTAACTTTTACACACACACACTTACACATAAAATTCGTACGCATTCAAGTTAATTACAAATTTTATATTCTAAAAAGCTAAAAGCATTTCATACAATGTTAAATTCATAAATCTGAAAATGTATCAGGTTTTATTAAGTTTTGATGTAGTTATTCTTCCTTAAGGGCTATAATTTAAAACATTGTATTAGATTTCTGGAAAATAAACAACATAATTTTTTATGTGTAGAAAAGGGTAATTCATTTAAAATATCAATAAAATCATTTCATGTTTAGGTTAATTTACTATAACAACAAATTTTGTTGTATAAGTTTGTGATTTAATTAACTGTTGAGTATAACATCACTATAAACAAAAGGGGCATATTGAAAGACAAACGATGTTGAATTACCATGTGATGCAGTTTATAATTAAAGGCTATTTGTGTTTTGTATAGAAGTAATTCAATCAGATAAAGCAAACAATTAATACATATAAATCTGTTTTTAAGGAATGTTTATGTTCAACTGAGTGCATATAAGTCATTTATTTATAAATTGATTTTTAGCATTTTTGAATATTTTTCTAATCTTTTTGTTATGCTATCTAAACATTTAAAAAAAATAATTATTTGAATTGTTTAAAGCCATGTATGGAACTCGTACATAAACAGCTATTATATACATATTTCTTTTGTGTTATAAATTGTCCAACAAATATATTGTATAGAAAAATCGGTAAAAATTTTTTGGTGAAACAATTTATATAGTCTATATATGTTGGCATATTTATAATGCTGTCGATACGTGATTTATTGTAAAACTAAACTTTCTCACAAGCAACAAATAATAGTCACAGTCACATCCACTGTATGTGGATGGTTTGTTAAGTGTCCTTTACTGAAACAGTTTTTTTTTGCCTGAAAAAATGCTCCAATCATATCGGCAACGCACAGATATAGCTTGTAATTATTTTATTCATCATGTATATGTATGCATCACTTTATTTTATTTGATTTTTTACGCTTTCATACATTATTCTTTATGTGGTTCTATCAATAGAGTTGAATTTTCAATCTCAATTCATTGGTAAAACGGAAAGTGCAGTGATTAATTACTTCCGAACAATTCGTATAAGTGATTGAGTGGAAAATAAATATTGATTTAATGATTTTGTTTTTGCCATAAGTAATTCAATTAAATTAGATACTGTTAATTATTTATTAAAAAAATATGTACATAGAAATATGTTAATTAAAATAATATGTATAACATCCATCTAATAAATTTACCGAGAAAATAAATTAAATTTGTTTTTGTAAACAAAGAATTACATTGTGATGTTAAATTTGCATGTGTCACAATAAGTGACCAGAAAGAACAACAGGGAATTTACTCTACAACATCAATTAAAACGAAAAAAAAAAAAAAAAATGTAGAAATTCCATCAAGTTAGAGCGGAGGAAAAAGTGCCCAAGAAGTCTCTGGAGAGACAGGAAGTGGAAAACCAAATTATTTATATTTGCTTTGAATTTTTCACTTTGATGTACGATTATTTAATTTATATTAAAATTTATTACAGTTAATATAAGTCAATACAAGCTGTTACACTAACTAGCTTTTCTTATGGATACCTTCATTTAGTAAATCGTTTTATTTAGGAACTTACAATCCACTTACAACAACTTTAGCCATTTTCAAACAAATTCCAAACTATATAAATTGCACTGTATAATTTAATTGGAACTTTTTAAACGTTTAAATATCACACAATCATCCATATTGAACGTAATTTATTCTGTCACAATAATTATTTATTTAATATGGATGTATATATTTTATTTTATATCTATTATTAATTATTCAATTTAGAAATTATTTAGTATGTTTGTGAACAAATTTTTTTATACATTAAATAATAATTAATCAAACCGGAATTGTTTTATCTAAAATACCCATTGTAAATTGTTGTTATTGATTTTTATTTAAAATAACATATGTTTGTTAGGGGATATACAGGGATAAAAAAAGCACAATCCAATTCCTAATAGTTGTGGGAACATTTAATATTTTAATTTATACAGCAACACACGTGCTATTTTCATCTCCATAGTAATTCACGTACTATTTTGATCACCATAGCAACGCACATGCTATTTTCATCTCCATAGCAACACACGTGCTGTTTACATCTCCATAGCAACGCATATGCTGTTTACATCTCCAGCATAGTAACGCACATGCTATTTTTATCTCCATAGCAACACATGTGCTATTTTCGTATTTCTAGTAACGCACGTGCTATATTTATCTCAAACATGGATCACTCTGTATATTGATATTTTAAATAATAGATGATACCAAAATATAAACTGTACCCAGGTGGTATAAGTTAACTTTTAATTGTTGAACGTAATAAATTAGTTTGTGAAAATCGTTGCTCACATAAAATGTTTGTTGCGATTGAAATTTTGAATAAAATTAGGTAAAAATCAGTATATGAATGTGTGTTTTGTTGTTAATTTGATTTTAAGTATAAATGATAATCCATGTTGTCTTATTTTGTACACAGTTTGATCAAAACTACATATAGGATCTCATTGCAATATAAACTAATACATGTATAATGTAGATGTTAGCTACTTTAACATCTGTTGGATATTGTATTAAAGATAATGCTTTTGTCTTTGTACATCATTAAGAGTAAATTCGTTTAAAGTACGAAAATGTTGTTATTTAACATATTTACATTTCGTACGAGACTTGATTCTTTTATGTTATCTAATTAAAAAGTTTTTGGTTAAATTTCTTTTCGTCGGCCTCTTGGGTTGGTCGTTTTTTTTTTAACAAAAATTAACTTAATTTTATTATACTGGTTGAAATTTTGTTCACACACAAATACTGCTGTTTCCACTGTCCGTTACTTTGTTTTGACCTTTTCAGTGAAAAATCTGAAGTTACAACTAGAAATACAACTTTTCCACTTTTCTTTCTATGTATATAAAGGGACTTATTTATATAATGAAAAGCAAAAAACACAACCACTTGACTATTCTCTAATTGGCAATTGTACAAATAAGCTCTAAGTCTTGTATTTCATTTGAAACAAATTCTTATATCAACTGTATTGAAACGGAATTAATAATAACAAATTTATTTTCTTATATTCCATTTTATACAATAGAAATTTTCATATAAAATACAATAGATTTTCATTATGTTTTAAATTTACATTTTCTACGTATAGTGCCTTTAAGTTTAGAAATTAAAATTCAACATAAATCTGACAAAACATTTTCTATTGTTTTATTTGTTAATGACGCAAACATTTACAAATTGTCTAAAAAGGATAATTTACGATCTCTTCCGTCTGTTAAATGCAAGAAATATTATTATTATTTTTTTCAATGAGTAATTATTCTGCAACAGCTTTCGTATTAAAATTTATTGTTATTTTCTTAAATGATTTATAATTTTTATGTATAATTTATTTTCATTAATAACTGAAAAATTGTTATAGGTAGGTATGATAACGATTTAAAAACCCTTTTTTGAAAAAGAAAATACATACGTAATTTGTTAATTTTTTCCTTTTCGGTCAATTTCATAAAAATTACATTTTCTTTCAGTATCGAACTATGTTAGAAGAAAAAAAGAAGTAAATGTATAGACCTGCTAATAGTTCATTTCCTTTTAGAAAAATTAATGAGAAAACTTTAAAAATTTTCTTCGCAATTGTTGTATTTCCGTTTTTCCACTCTATTAAATTCCGTCTTCCTCGTTGAAATGTTATCAAAAAAAAAAAACGTTGTCTGTGTTGTCATATATATAAATTTATGTTTCAATTGACTTTTTTAGACGATGAAAAACTTTCTGATATTTTCCTTTTCTAAATAAAAGTGAATATTTCAATAAAACTCATTTCGTATATATATTTTTTTGTTTTCTTTCTTCGTTCTCGTTATTCAAACTTAAAGAAGTGTATATATATATATGTTAGGATTTATTGAAATGGTTTTTATTTATACTTTTAAGTACGTCAAAATTAAAAAAGGAAAATATTAAATTTATGAGATTACAATCAGTACATACATATACGTGTGTGTATAGGGTGAAAAGTTAAAAACAAGATTTTAGTTGAGAAGTACGAGTAAATATCTATGCTATCAGAACGAAATGTTTACTTTGCTTTTACTTCATACTTGGTAAAGATAACAAGAACATAAAGCGCCTCTCTTTTATAAAGTGCCAAACAATCAAAAAGTACAAAAGTACGTATGTATATATGTATAATTCGGAAAAATATAATATTTACAAAAGTTAAATTATACCATTAATATTTGACTCGCTCTTTTTCAAATTAGCTACGAATTTTTTATTACAGTTTTAAATGCACATACTCGTATGTATGTATAACTATATACACTTAATCTACAACACATTATTATTGCACGAATACAATAAAATTTTAATGAAATAATCTCTAATAATGTTGCATTCTGAAATTGCTCATAAAATATAAATACATATAATTTTGAGTAAAATGTTGAAAAATTTATCTATTTAATAACGATTAGTTACAGTTTTACGTTGTTAATATATAATTATTTTCTAAAATAAATCCGGAAATTGTGTAAGTGGTATAAAACAAGAGAAACTGGTATAACAGTGTAAAAGAAAAAAAATTACATGAAATTGTCTACCACTGAAAATCTTACAAGAACGTTTGTTCTTCTCATGAATTACAATTAACTTTCCGAAGTGGTAGAAAGATAAAATTCATCACGCTTTAAATTCACATTAAAACCTACCTAAATACCACACTGTGTAGCATTTAAATCATTAGCATCAATTCGTTTAAATTTTTATTTTAATGTTAAATGTTAGATGATGTAACGTACAATTGATATCATTAAAAAACTTTTAATTATGATTGCATCGCATAACAATAAATAATTTTATAAATTTGTTGTTTAAAAACTTTTCGCATCGTTAATCCCGAAACTAAATAGAACTAGAATAATTTGAGTTTGAAGAGAGTAAATGGTTAATAAGATTTGCTTTAGTGGGTTCATTAAGCTAGTTAAATAATAGATCCTAGTTATATTATATATGTATATGTGAAATGAAATTATATGTACATGTAATTAAATATTATGTAAAGCAAATTTGTTGCAATATCATCATATAAATAAACCAAGAATATGTAAATAAAGCACGTTCAAATAACGTAAATTGATGTAATGATGTGTTATATTAGATAATAATAGATTATTGAGAAAATTGATGAGGTGTATACGGAAAAATTTGCGATGTCAGGTTACAATTATGACAAATAATCCAATATTTCCGATGAAATATATCTTTTGTCCGCCAGATGTAATAAAAACCAAATAAATAGCGTCACAGTTGTTTTATTATTATTTTTTAAGTAAATATTACATTGTACCATTATTATTGGTTGTGTTTGTTTGGCAACAATTTCAATATGTACCATCTTGTAAAAAGCATTAGTGGCCTGTTTGCATACATTTTGTTGAAAATCGACAAACAAGCACCGCACACACAGCAGATGGATGTGGTCGTCATATTGTGGCCATCTATTAACAGAAGCCTTTATTTAAAAGCCAAGTCGAAAAGCTTAATGAAAGCAATTGTGAACATTAAGGGGGTGAATTTCTGTTTAAGTAATGGTATAACTTAATCTAAAATAAAAAGAATAGGTATATGGAAAAACACAAAGAGGAATTTAAGAAAATATACAACATTGTTTTTACGTTCCGGATATATTTGTTAATTGAGTTTTTTTTTATTATAAAACTTGGTAATTCGATGGAAAGGCGGTGGAAATAATTATTTTTATTAGAAAAACCAAATATCAAGTAGTACCCCGAAAAAGTGGTATTTTATTGTCGCAAAATGATAGAATAAAGTATAAATGTTTATGAATTGAGTTTGAACATAAAATTTATGATTTCAATATAACATTGCATTGTATTATTATATATATATACATATATATTTTTGTTATGAAATTGATAAATAAACCACTATCTGAATATTGTGTGTTTTCCCCTTGCAAACTAGCTATACAATAGAAATTCATTGTTGTCTATATTTTAATTTAATACTACTAAGGGTTCCACAATGATGACTGCTATTATCCTATTCGAAATATGACTTTACATTAATTATATCTTACACCCTCCTTTTAATAACAAAATTCTTTTAACATATTTTAATGACGCTCTCAACAATAGCATAAAATAATATTTGTTTTATATACAGAGAACCTCTTTTTAAACAAACTTCAGAAAATAATAATCAACGAAAAGAATAATTAAAAATTGATTTTTCCTTATGTAAATTTTTGCAAAAGAAAAGAACAGTTTCCAATTGAATATTTTATCCAATGTGAATATTGAAGAAAAAAAATTCTCAACGTAATATAAACATATGCAAATTTGTTTTAGAAACTTTTCGAATTGATTTACATAAAAACAGTAAAATCAGTTTATTTTTTATATATGTATATTTTTAAATATCCTTTAACGCTGTTAAACTTTTTATTTTATTAATTAAAAACCAATATTGACTGTATTAATATTAATAAATTATCATCATATAACAACAAACGACAATAAAATTTAAATTGTATGTTGATTTTGGACATTTTTTATATTTATTTTAACTTGTGCATATAAATATCCTTTTAGTTAGGTAATGATTTTATGGTTAAAAACTTTTCAAAATACTTGTTAAAAAATATGAAAAAATAC
This sequence comes from Oryzaephilus surinamensis, assembly GCA_004796505.1. Classification (NCBI taxonomy): domain Eukaryota; kingdom Metazoa; phylum Arthropoda; class Insecta; order Coleoptera; family Silvanidae; genus Oryzaephilus; species Oryzaephilus surinamensis. The sequence goes on from SSSI01009964.1 coordinate 13,801, forward strand.
TTTACACAAGTTGTGCCTTGTTTATTTTGCCAACTTTTTACTTAGTTTACTAACAGAGGCAGATTTAAGGGTTAGGATGGACTATAGCTTTGTAAATCTCATCGTAAATAAATAACTAGAATAATGCTTGATAAATTTATCATACTGTTGTATGTTTTATACACAAACTTACTTATTTTCAGAATTATTTCCCTTAAGCAACAAAAAAGAACGTTCGCATTTTTTTGACAACAAAATACATATATACAATTATGATGTTAGTTTTTTAATCAAGAAAAAGCGTGCAACTTTCTTGTCTACATCACTTTTTGCTCAAAAACTTTTAAATCGTTTATAATTCAGATAAATATACACAAGTTTACGGATATCTTACACCAAAATATGTACGTCAAAATATTTATATTAAATGTAACACGTAAAGGTGTTATTGGCAATTTCCCTCAAATACCTGTCTTTTCACTGATGATATAATTTATCAAACATACCCTAAACTTCATTTCAATAATTCCAACAAATAATTCATATATATTTGATGTAAGATAATATATAAAATATGGATTGTGTGTCATTTGGAATTGAAATTACATTACAAGAATGTTGTGCATTGAATCCTGTTAAGATATAACAGCATAATTATTGCACAAAATCGTTCGCATTCTTATCTTTTGCAAATATCTTGATTTCATTTGATAAAATACGACAATCACAATAATAAAATGGATTTATACAATAGATTTTCATAGAAAATGGATTGTAATATCAATGTAGTTACAATAATAACAGTGCTTTCCTTTTATTTGCGTTGAAATGGCCATCTAGTATTGATAAAATTAATTAATCTAATGAATATACCATTATTTTTTTACAGTATTAAAACAACATTTCAATTACATTTTCTATATTTACAGAAGAAATTTTACATTCTACATTTATATACATATTATTTGAAATATAAGATATGTATGTAGACTAGAGAAAATTGTTTTGAAAATCGTTTGAAAAATTCTTTTCAGTTTGTATTGTGTTCAGTTCGAAAAGAAGAAGAATTCATACCTCTTTATAATTCACACCATGAAATGCAACTGTGAAATATTAAAAACTAAGTCGTATAACGTATTTCTAGGAATGTAAGTTACTACTATACTAGTTAATTTTCTTATGAACAGTTTGTCCTTTACTACACCATAATAGAAAATGTTAGTATTATTTATTCATTTGGTCATAAAATTGTATGTCGTTTATATTTTTATATTCAGTGGAATTGTTTTAATTTTGCATAAAATTGTTATTTCTGACTGGTTGTGCCGATTTTTTCACGATTTTTATCGTTTGTGGCACGGTTACCAAGGAAACATTAAAAAACCATTGGTTGCTATGGCAATTTAGTTATTTTTTACGAATGTTGCCGATTTTTACACGATGTTCATCGTTTATAATACGGTTACTAGCGGAACATTAATAAACAAGGGTTACTGCGACAAAATACACCAAAATACCAAAAAAAAGCTTAGTACTTTTTTGACAGTTGTAAAAAGCATAATTTGTTACAAAAATATAGTTAAAATAATAACTGGTTTTTGTGTATTACTATTTAAATTATAAAAATAAATAAATAAAAAACGCAAACAGAAAAATGTAATAGACAATATAATAAAATATATGTTATGTTTTTGATGTAATTTCCTTTTTTGAATTTCCACAATTGTTTCAACTGTATGAAACAATAAAAATACCTTTATATGGCTGTGGAATATTAAATGGACAAGGGGTTTTAGGAAATCCACAAACCTCTGGGTCATGATTGATTAAATTTGTAGTGGTCTAAACAAGATGTGAGGTCAAGTACTAGTATAATACATATATATATGTGTGTGTGTGTATAAATAGAGTATGCAGGCTTTAAGAACGATCTCATTTTACACATGCACTAATCTGTTCAATTTAATAACATATTTACATACCTAACAAATTTTCATTAAATTTAATGTGAATTTCAAGATGATGTTATCATCTGTGGTATGTTTATTTTAGAAATAATTCAATACATACATAAATGCATTATACAACATTATGTACGAGTAATTTGTTTGTAAATTGCTGAAAGCAAAGATTATTAGAAGTTTTTCCGTATTTTTATATTAAAAGCTTCGTGAAAAAAAACGTTCTCGTCTAACTAGTTATATTTTACTGTCAAGAAAAATAATAATAAATGCTAGTAGTACAATAGATGAAAGACGACTAGGAAAATGGCAAAAAGAAATTCGAAAAGCTTTAAGAAAGCCGCTTAAATATATTTTTTGTTCCATTACAATTTAGTACCACAGCTTTTTTTATAAAAGAAAACTTTATTAACGGTTTAATTATGTATAACTATGCATGCTTACATGTTATATTGTGGTTTTTTTTTTGGGAACTTTCAACGTTGATACAAAATTTTCTATTGTTGAGCCTTATGACCTTATGAAAGTAATTAGTTTGCGAAAGGATTAAAACTTATTCAATAAGTTTTGGTATAGCGATGTAAGGTTAGAACATGGGTTATCTTACCGGCTAACCCTGTGTCGAATGTTGCTTACAAGGGTTTGATTTTCATGATATAAAAATCATCATCATCCCTTACAAACTTATTTACATGCAACGAATGTTAAGTGTCTACAAGTTTATTAAGAGCGCAATGTTTAGTTATGCGAAAATGTGTGCCAGATTATATAATTTTAAAAAATTTAACTATTCCACATAATAAAAAGTGCTCGAACAGCAAAAGTATAATAATAATAACAGAACTTTCCTAAACAAGAGTTAAATTGTTTGCAAATTACTAATTAGAAATTCTTAATTTTTCAACTTCTTCTTTCATTTGCATTAAAAATACACATACAGAGGAGAAAGAAAATCATCATTTTGGAAAATTGTATAAAAAAATATTATAAATAAGATATGGTCTGTGTTGGAATACAGCGTTTTTGTAAATTAACTAAATTAATTATTCCACAGTGTATCAAGAACATGCAAAACATGGTTAAAAAATGTAGAAAAAATTTACATATAATAAAGTAGGAACTTTTTCAAGTTAAACGATAAAAACCTTTTATGTTACATATAAAAATTTCAAATCGGAAATTAAAAAATATTGGTAGACCATTTGAAAAACGGTTCTAACATACCGAAAACGATAATAATAGTCGAAAAGATGAAAATGTGAAGTAGAAATACACTGTCGTAATAAAATATTTAAACGATGTTTGGTGAAAATTGAGTTTTCAATGTATTACTTATCAAATAGATGTACAATAAATATCTAAGTAATATTTATTTAAAAAAAAAATCATTACTAAAACATATATAATGCAAGTTGCCATTAAGGATAAATCATCAATTTTTCTTTTTAATCATACATTTTTATACCTGATTTATTTATTTATGGAATTTAACATATTCATTCAATGACAACAAGATTAAAGCACTGAAAAACTTTATGAATCGATATTTATAGATAATGAACATCGATTATTAATGTATTTAAGCAGAAATCCTTATTTTGTATTGACTGTATACACATTCACAATATACATACATATAGATAATATATATTGTACTTTAAAGTCAGATTTCAGCAAATTATACATGCATGTGAATTTTGGACCTAGTTAGAACTAAACAATATAACTTTGATAAATGTTACAAATGAAATTCCAGTATCAATGCATACCTATATATATATTGTACATAATATAACATTGTAATTCAATGCTATACCTGGTTTCAGACCAGAAATGCTTTCTACTAAATTAGCTGTAAAAAAATTTTCACACGATTTACCAGTATATGTAATGTAATTACCAGTTTTGTTCTTATTCGGTTATATTAGATATACAAGCTTTACAAATAACATAGCATACATATTTATTGACCTAAATATGTTAACAAACTACTGCATCATATTTTTAATTAACTTAAATCGATTTAAAGGAGGGGAAGTACCGTATGAGAATAAAAACAGTTATCTATGTACTTGTTTTGTTTTCTGCTATATGATTTTTATAGGAACTGTTAGTTTTTTTCAAGTATCAAAGTTCATTTAAGATGAACGCCCATGCAAAACTAACACACCTGATATTTTTTTTTCTGTGAAATATTATTTCGGTTTTTTTTGTTCGATAGGGTAATATTTAAATACTTTGCAAATAAAACAAAAAAACGAAATTAATTAAAAATGGTCTTGTGTTGATTTTAGAAAATATACGTACCTATCTGAAATTTCCAGTATAAAATAAAACTTTGTACCATACTGTGTGAATATAATAATTTTTCCTACTTTCTAAAGCTATATTTGAATCTAATTTATGTGTACGAACAAACAAATGTTAAACACATATAATAATTATATTTTGAATAATGTATACATAATAAATACATTATTTTGTGCAAAAATAAATCAGTATTATAATAAAATATATATTTCAATTAATATGAAATAATAATTTCGTATAAATCCAACATATATAAATTATATAGTCTATTAACAATAAAACTTTTATTACAACTGAGATATCAAACTTTTTTAAATTTCTGTCTATCATTGCAAAGATTTTTATATATAAATTTAAAACTAAAACTTTTATTGGAACAGTTTTATTATTTTAAAAAACATAAAAAATGACAATCAAATGTTTGTACATATATTTTGTTGCTATTGATTACAAAATTGGTGACTGGTGATTAAATCCTGCAGCCGTTGTATAAGAGAAAATCCGGAAAAGCAGTTTTGTGGAGGCGTTTCGACAGGAGGATTACGTTCAAAGCTTGTCACGAACTGGACCTTCACACCACGTTTAAATAATAGGGAAAAAACGATCCAAAGACAATATCATGTAAATTTCTATAAAATCTATAAAAGAACTTATTTTGCCTGTTCCGAGTTTTTCGTGTTTTTTAAGCAAACACACAAACACATACGAAAAAAACCGAGAAAAAATTAATCAATTTGGTCAAAGATAAATTTTGTTCTAACGGACATTTCATCTGATTTCTAATTGAAAATTTCTTTTAATTCAACAAATATCTTTGCGATAAAATTTATTTATTGTTTAAGGGGGGCCCGTTTTTTTTTAATTTATTATTTTCATTATTTAAACCGATTTATAAACAAATTAATCAATATAAAAATGAAAAAATCTTTTTGAATTAAAAAAGGCTACACACAGTGAATAAAAATACTTGTTTTTCAACTGCTTAACTACTTAAAAAATAACTTTCATATCTTTAATATAAAAAACCTCCATCCAATTAGTCGTTTTTAGCCTTTCTGAAAATTTTAAGAAAGCCATTAATATTCAGCTACGTGAACATCTTACTTTATTATGTAATACCCAAACCACTTACAATACAATCAAGGTTGTGTTTTTCATTTTTTTGGAAAATATAAAGGTATACACGCAGAGAGCCGTCTTTTGATAAATGTTGTGGTGGACTAATAATTTTTTTTTTCAACCCCCAAACTGTCAATCATTTTTATGCAACAAAATTCTCTCCTTCACCCATTTTTCTCTCATAGTATAATAAATTATATTTATGTATTTTTTATATATTATTTTATATACATATAGGTGAGTAGAAGAAAAAAAAACCGGCCCAGAATCCATACAAAGGCAATTTGCACAAAAAATAATCAACGTGACATTAAAAATGGGTCCCCACCCGATGTAAACTCGGTGTGTGGGCCCGTAAAGACTATATTTATTTTGGTTTGTTTTATTTTTCGTCGTGTGTAAATCATTGGGAGTGAACAAGGAATAAATTTTTACTGTTGACTGCGTCCTTTAAAATACGAGGATAAATTTTAAAGTACTCTTCTCCTTCATGACATTCAAACATTTTGCACCTGTATTTTCTAAGCCTTACCACTTGACATGTAAATTTATGTGCCTGATATGGTCGCCACCAACAACAACACAATACCAACACACACAACGACAGTGTAACACAGGGCACAAGGGGGATGCAAATTAAAATACCAAAAATATATATATACATAATGGTTGTTTAGTGGGATGACAGCAAAAAAATACTACATACGTACATACGTATAATAAAAACGTTTTACGATCATTTAAATTTGAATAAAATTTATATATTTAAGCACGCAAATAAAAAAAAATAGCAACACTTTACTAAATAGCAAATATATCAGTCAAAAAAAAAAAAACAGAAAAAAATCAAACGAATACCAGAGTATTTTCGAAAAAGCTTTTGGTTGAAGCTTGAATAATACTCTGCATATATTTTCTACTTTAGAGATAAATTTTAAAAGTTGACTTTAATCGAAACATCTTTTCACCATATAAGGACGAGCAAAGAACATTCAGGATAAAAAATTGTGGAAACTTTTATTTGATGGATTAATTAATATAAATTCTTTCAAATTTATTATTCACATGTAGTTTTGTTTAAGGTTCACAAGTAATTAGTTAATTTGTAATATTTTACGATTATTTCCATATGCCATTTGAACGTACACAACACATGCTTTTCTAGCCGCGTCCACGAAATGACTAATTTTAATCAAAACAAACTAATTGTGTGGTCAAAAAAATAAAACTACTTTTTAATAAAGATATTATATGAATCACACTTGATTTTGGAAAACCTAGCAAAATTTTATTAAAATAAACAGTGGATTCCAAGTATCAAATTCACATTGGAAATTCGTTATTAATATTGTAATAATGAACTATAATCTGGTGTGTGCACCAATTTGATTTATTTTTGTTGCAACACAGAGTGTATAAAAAATTTTAGTTTAGATAGATAGATATAAACATTAAACCCATGGGTGTAATCAGGCGGCTTGGATAATCTGTGCAATTAATATGTTGGCTTCATTAAAGCCCTGTGAGTCGACCGTTGTGAATGGTTTCTTGTAACCAGCTACTAGTTATAGTAACTACATATTCACCCATGGGAATATCATCCAAGGCCGTTGTTGTATTTATTCAACCATTATCTGGTTCTTAGTCGAAATTCACTTAAATATTACATAATAAGTAGTTATCTAATTATTTGCGTTATATATTTAATAAATTGCAATGAATTTCCATTATTATTTTCAATATTGAATTAATAATACAACATAATAAAATAATCATCATTTTTTCCCAGACGATTTGAATAAATTATTAATTTGTTTTCATAAAGAACATAAACTACTCATTAAAGAATAATTAATATTATTTATTTAGGTATATAATATAAAATATGTACTCTCTAATGGATTTTCTATGTAGAAAAATCACAAGATTTTTTATATTGTGCTCATAAATATATTTAATTTAATAATAATAATCTTTTATTTATTGACAGACCACTATTGTATAAAATCATCGATTTTTATAGATAATAAGTGAATTCAATAAAAGTAAAAGGATGACAAGCTTCTTTTAATGAAAATAAAGCTGCAGGTGCTTCAATAAGATTTTTTTTCAATCAAAATACTAACAGATATTTTTTAGTGTGTGTGTAATTAAAATTGTAGCAGTATCTATTCTATGTTCAGAATTAAACCTGCAAGTTTTTATTTTTTGTAGTGTCAATTTAAACTGAACCAGTTTTAATCTGGTTTTTATTAAATAACAACAAATTTTTTTCTATTTTACTGAAGTTAGAGCTGTTTTATACGATTAAAATTAGAGTTGTTTTGATCTTGTCAAAGTTTATAATTAAAATTAGAGCTTTTTTTTGCTATTTTCCGGATTAGAATTACAAGTTATAATCTCGTTTTTATCAAAAAGTTGGACCCCTTTTTTCGGGATTAATTTATAATCAGGATTTTTGACGTATTATTATTAAAAATGGAACAGTTTCGATTTTATTGTAATTGTAAAAATAGGAAAATGCATTAATGAAATGGACGTAATGTTGAATTAGAAATGCTTTTTTATTAAAACTGAAACATGAAAAAAAAAACCTAAATTTCATTTCTATTTGTTCGTACAATAATTGTCGTTAAAAACAATAATACTTAATTTAAATCTGATAACAGACTATAAATGATAACCGACTCCTTTTCTAAAGTGACTTTTTGTTTAAAAAAAGCTCTTGAATAAATTTTTTCCCCTTAATTATTTGCGATTTAATAAGTAAGTGTTTGAAATAAAAGAAAGTAACAATTTCAATTCGATTTAGTATCAAATATAACTCTTGATCATCTATTGTATATTGAATCCTTTGTGTTACATTAAATGATAATACAATAAATTAACAATTGTGCCATCCATTACACAAATGACTGGAATATAATATAACGATAGTTGTAAGAGAGTTTAATAACCTAAATGGGTGTATTAAAAAATAAACAAAAATTTGTATACAATTTGTATAAATTGTGTACATAATAAATAACGACAATAATTTTAATGAATTGTGTAAAACCGCCTAAAGTTTTTACAGTTAAGTTTTGTTAAAACCAAAGTAAATCACTTAAAATTATTACATTTTAACGGAAACAGCTTACATAAAACCAGAACATGTCTACACATACATATATTTAGTTCAACATGTTCATATAGCCAAATGCACACATAATACATAATATAAACCACGTACAACATCGTGCACGTTTCAATATTAAGTCATTTAATGGATGTTTCATCATAAATGTGAAAATACTTGTTTAAAAAATTCATATCATTAATGGATTACTTGTAAAACGTTATATTTTCGTTTCAATTCAAAGATACGTTTCTTAATAATATGTATAAAAAAATTTTTATACAAATGTCTTATTCTACGTTTCAGTAATGTTTGACATTAAATTTTCAGTATTATATATTTACAAAGAAAAGTAAAACTTAAAATTTCAACTCCAAGATGACTTTACAAATGACTTTATATATTTATTTAGACGTAAACACATTATAGTACAGGAAAAATAAAAATCAAATCACGTCATCGAGATGCCGGCTTATTATGTGTTTATTTATTTCTGTTTAAATTCAATAAACAAATGGACATTTCATGTAACATTGTGACGAATTGAGATTGTTGTCAATTTTACACAAAAAAATACAATAAAATTCATAGATGATAAAGTGTAGTAGCGAAAAAAAAAACGTTCTATATATCGATTACGTTGTGACACCAAATAAAAAAAAATTATCTATCCACTGTTGCAGAAAATGGCATTTATACAGCTATATTACCGTGAAATGTTCCCATCCTAGTCATATATGAAGACTTCATATACAGATAAATCACTTGATGAATTATTATATTTGTATGTAGTTTTATGTAAAGCTTTGCAATGAAGGAAATCCTAGGTGTAAAATTTGTCTAAAACTAGTACAACCATTTATATGTATTAACTATAATTAAAACAATATAAATACACTGCAAAAAATATGTAAAATGCAAACTTCATCTAGGAAATATGCAGTTTTCGTCTGGGCGCAACTTTTAAATTAAATTATGAATATAAAAAATGAGTCGACCATACACACGGATAGTATAAATACGGTTTGAGTACTCAGTTCTCATTTGTGACGTCACAAGGGTTACTTTACATTCAGAGTTGTGGTGACAAAATGAGTTGCCTTAAAATTTAATGTTTGTTTGACATTTAGAACTGTCAATTGGTTGACATTTTGTTCACATTCATGGCCAATTTGTCAACAATTTGAATAAATATAACCTAAAAAATAGATTTCGTCAATTGCTTGTGACGTCACAAGAGCTACTTCTCATTTCAAGCGGTGATGGGAGAAATAGCGCGCCGACCGTGTCTGTACTATCCGTGGGTCATACGTACATATATAAAAATGTACGATCAACATTAAACAAGTCAAAAAAAATGGTTGTACGTTTATTGAAAATAAATCATGCATTTCGATTTAATTTTATATTTATTTGACTATTATTTAACTTTACAGCTAATAAATATTGGACAATATTTACACGTTTTTTTTTTTTTCAGAGAATTAACTATATATGTACATATATTGTTGAATGGTTTTATAAAAGCGCTATTGAATAATTAATGCACGTTTCTGTAGCATGTCATTATGTTCTATTTGGCATGACAATATAAATATAATACTTATTCATAATTTCATACATACATATATGTGGTTGTATGGTTATATATGGTTACAAAAAATAAATATAAGTTATACGATTTTAAACTTATAGCTGTTACTGTACATAATTGCATGAAAGTTAAACATTTTCCGTTTTACGTAATTTTATAGAATTATACTATCAAAAATTAATATGATGATGATTTGCAGTTTGCACTGCTTCGATATATGTATATATTTTCAACAATTGAAATCGATGCGATTGTCAAAAGATAATGAGAAATTCGTAATAGAAATTGCTTATATTTCCATTGTGAAAGCAATATATATTATGTATAGAATATAGGAGTAAAATAGGAATAGGAATTGTCGCAGCACTGAAATTCTACCAAGTTAATACATATAATCTTACATAATATTAAACAAGTAAATATTGTCGTAAGTTTAAAGTACAATTTTCGTGAAAACAAACAAAAACAACAACACTAGTTTGTTTAAACAAAACACTTTCACCTCAATTACAACCATTTATCTGAAAATTCGAATTTAAAAGGAACATTTTTAAAAGAGCTATTTATTTTTGAAATTTATAGTTTGAATAAAAACTAATTTGAGGTACGAATAATAGTTTCTCTATAAAAAATAGTGTCTAGTTGAAAAGAACAAAGTGTCAAATAGTCAAAAATACTAAACCATAAAATAATTATTATTTTATGATACAATGATAGAATACTTATTATGAATTGAAGTGAAAATAAAAATATTAAAACGAAAAATCGATAACTCGCCCATTTTTCGAAATAAATATATGTAAATAGGACTCACAGCTACCTAATTTGCCCTTTTATATATATATAGGCATAGTAGAAAAAATAATCTATGCATATGAAAATATTTTCATCAACTAAAGAATTTTCTTATTGAAATATTTGTATGTATTGATTTTTAATTTAAATGATATTAGGTATATATGTAAAGGAAATACGAGTTCGAATAAATTTCTATAGGAAAATAAAGGGGGAGAACAAGTTTTATTGCACAATCAAACAAATTAGACTTTATTAAAAAAATATTGTATCCTTGTGACCGCATTTCCTTTCTCTATACAAGCGAAAACAATCACATTGATTAGAATAATATAATATATTTTTCACTTAAATAAATTTGCTGTAGTATTTGTTTTCCCTTGTGTGATTTATACAAATTATATTTGAACTAGAAAATGAATTTGGCCGGTTTTTTCGCCTCTACCTTACTTTTACTATTAATTTTAAAGGACCCAAGACTCGTTCAAATTAGATAGCGACAGTTATGGTAAATGAAAGGATAAAGTATACGTACTGCATTAACACTTCACCACTTAAAACTTTGGTCATTCATCTTTGTTATAACCCCAAAGGCACATAATTTCTTACCTTACCAATTTTCAACGTATATATCAATGATTTGATATAATGGCTTTATAACCGACTATAATTTGATTAATGTTAGAATAAAAACCCATATTTTAGAAGATATTAAAATATTTTGTCAAACATTCTATTATATGTCCGTATAGAAAATGTCGGTTTCAATAAAATGGGTAAAAAATTAGTGTATTTAATCAACTTTTAACTATATATAGGAAAGTATATAATAGTTACATATATGTATATATAAATTTCAACACAAAGCCATTTGGAAATAGAATAATGGCTGTTTCAATCGATTTAAAAACGTTTTTGTTCTTATTTTGGTTAGACCCGAAAATTTTGAATAATGCATGAATGTTTACTCAAAAAATATTTTATCAATCCAAAATTATATAACTGATTACAATTTGATATATTATGTATTATGTTAAATAAAATTGACATACTTTATACATATATTTCTTCATATTGTTCTGCATAAAAACATATAATATTCTAGTTTTATATACAACAACAAAATGAAAATAATACATGTATATTCGAATGTTAAAAAAAATGATAACATTTAATTCTTCGTATATTTATGCACATGTACATGTATGAGTTTTCTTTGTGTTAAGGAAAACCACTGAGCGTGTAGAAAATTGCCTCGAGTGAATTCACAGCAAGGATATTAAACATCAGGTTTTATTCAACTTCAACATTTTTTTTTCTTTATTATTCGTTTCCAACTTGGCTACGATTTTAAAATGTCAGTCATTGGTAAATATTTGTTTTAATGATCACCAGAAAAACTATTATTGAAAACGTTACAGTTTTATTACGAACAAAAAACACATCTTATTCTGAAAGTGGTAAAAAATTAGAAATAGAGAAATTGCACCACTTAATGAAAACAGCATATTATGAGGGGTCGTTCAGGAGATTATTATCCATTTTGAATATACATACGAGTATTTATATACAAAATTTTAATATATAAAGTATGTATAATGAATATTGAATATATAAAAATTTCTATAAAACATAAGTTAATTCATATGCATTATATATTATATATAGAATCGTATATCTTAAACAAATATAATAATAATAACAAATAACAAATATAATAATATATAATAAATAAATATATTTTACAAATTTCTATATCACGAAAATATTTATATAATTCCCTGTTCATATATTTTATTGAGTTTGTTGTGACGAACTTTTTAATCAAACTTAACCTAATCTAATCTAATCTAACCTAACCTAACCTAACCTACGCTAACCAGTGTAATTATTTTCTTTAAAGAAGGAAAATGTTTATATTCCAAAAAAAAACAAAAAAAAGGATAGCCATGGGACGCGAACCACGGACTGCAGCGTGTACGACGTACACTTCTGCCACTAAGCTGCTACGTCTTCAACAGAATTTTTATTGATACATATATATTAGCACTTTAATACTCATGCACATGCGCATTACCAGCGGAAAAATATATGAGCAGGGAGACAAAGTATCCGTGTTGCGGCTACGGTTTTCTTCTCATAACCTACAGTTTTTCCAGTTCATTTTGTCAATTGGCCGTATTATACATGTAGAATATAACATTTAACCACAAAAATAACACTGTTGCAATCTATGGACAAAACTATGAACTAGATTTTATATCAATATAAAATATATAATACATATATAAGAATTTCTATATAATATAATAATAACTATATGATATATAAATGTGTATATATGTTTCCAAACTATATAGGTATTATGTACAGTTGCGGGCTTCTTAAACAGCCGGTCAGGTATAAATCTAGAAAGGACGTGGTCCTTATTGAATATTGAGAAGTAGGGACTTAAAGGGTACTATAAATTACTATACAAAATATTCAATAAAGTCGATATTTGAATACCCATTTTAAATAACCGGCTGTTTAAGAAGCCCGCAACTGTACATATATTGTATATTCAAAACAAATAATAATGTCCTGAACGGTCCCTCATAGAAAGCTGTAAATTTGATTATTATTTATTATAAAGAAAATATTTTTTTGAAATATGTGTTTAGAATTAGATTAGAAACAGTGACTTTTTTAACGCTTTTTATGTACACAATTACGACAAAATTAGGTTTTTTTTTGAGTTTGCGTAAAAAATAAACGAGACAACATATAAATCGGTATTCAGATAATAAATGAGCTTTTGAAGAGTGTAAATTTAAAAGTCGATAAAAGGTGAAAAGGTTTGTAAAATCAAAACGAAACCCCTAAATAAATACGTATGGTAATAAAAACTATTTTAAAAATAAACTTTTAATACTGTTATCAGAGAATATGTTTACATCTTCATTTTGCTAGTACGTTTGTAGATAAGTTCGTTTTGCATCAGTGTGTTTGTGAAAAGCAGTTCGTTATATGAGGGTCTATCTCTCTGCTACTAAATTCAAGTGCTGGTAAATATTTTTACCCTCATTATTTGTGCATTCTCTAAATCCTCATTAGTAAGTTCATTACACACATTCGGTTGCTGCGGCTTTAGTTTAGTTTACTTTCATTTTCAAACAAAATGTTTTACGAAAATTTTCTATATTGTATTTATATCTATTGTATGTAGGTACTTAATAGGTACTACATATATTTTGGAAATCTATTTTCACTTTAATTTTCCACAGATTAAAATCAAATTGAAGTTCTAATCTTTTCAACAAATATTAATCAGGTTGCTCGAAATTATGCTAACATTTACTATTAATTTTAAAGATTAAAATAATGGTTGGTTAGGTAGTTGTTATATAATATTTTATTTTTCAATGTTCCCTTTATCGAAAACAATTTTCTCACATATTGTGGTACAGTTAAGCTCGGAAATTTATAAAAGGGATTCTAAAACTTTCAATATACATATACATATATAGCAATCGTTTCGGAAAACATTATACAAAGTGTCTATTAAAATTTCATCATCTAAATTCATAATAAATTGTACAATAAACAGTGGCACTTTAGTTAGTGGGTTATTTTCTCAAACTATAACTGCACAATATGTGTTAATTATTGCCTGATCAAATGTTTATATTTAAAGGATAATTAATTACATTTTCAATATATCATGTTACGTATTAATTTGTAGCAATATTACACAAATATTCGCTGTATACGTACGCAATATTAACTAGAATTATGTTTGATAATATTTTACATAAACACTATATTGAAACTGTTAGATAACTATCATGCACACACAAAAGTGAATCTGTGTTACACGTCAATTTAAATTAATTTCTCCATATTATATCAGCAATTATCCACTTTCAAATAACAAACCAAAAAAACATAAACATATTTTTGTATCAATACATTTGGATTCAGTTTAATTGTGTGGAATTTAACATTTCACTCAAAAATGTTTTGTAAATAACGTTAAAAGCTCTACTTGTAATATAAGTAAAGCTTTGTAGCTAGTAAAAAAGTCCATAGTATAAGTTTCTTCAGTTGGAAAATAAGTAGACACATTCTCTTAAACACATATTATATATATATATATATCTAAATATATAATTTCTTTTTCGTTTTTTTTTTTTCATTTGCGATAAAAGCAGAATTTTAGCAAGTGTAGCATGAAAAATAAAAGGACAAATTGAAAGCAGTTATTCTCGCTACTGGCTGCCTACAAATTGCTGAAACATAAAATTTTATTTTTATCCACAAAACGTGTGCACCGTAAACTCAATTGCTCAATCTCGTTGAAAATGTTAAAACCGCGTATCAATGAAATATTGGTAAAATGTAAATGGTTAACTTTAATTTTCATTTATAAATCTTTTTCTTCTGTTCCATTAAAACTTTTTATGCAAACTAAAAATATGGTATCATACCTGGATTGCATTATACACATTTGCAAACATTTACCAAAAAGGCAATACAAAGTATATGTACACGAAGTTAACGATTTGCACTAAAAAATTCCGTTTTTATTACTACATGTTTCCGTTTTTATTGCATATGTGTACATGCAGTATTCGGAAAAGATGGATTTCGGTATTATTGGATAAAAATTAATACGAAATACATATGTATGTATACGGATGGACGAAGGATATTTTATTATACACCAATAACTGATTGGTGACTGAGTTTATTTTTCACTTTACACGTATTATTTGCTTTTCCTTTGTTGGTATAAACACTGTTTTCACATAAAATTATGTTTAACTTGCCTGAAAATCTACACCGTACGCGAAAAACCTTTTCGGAAAATTGAATTCACTGTACCATTGTACACAAAACACAAAAAAATTTGTTCTAAAATTGTTATTAAATAAAATAGTGAAAACAGTTATATGTATATGATTAAATGTTTTTATTTCTCGTCTGTGAATTATTGAAATCCACAAAAAAACAATCAAATTCAGAAAATTGTATTGAATAAAGAAAACCTTTTTTGCATTCAAACATTGTTGGAAAAATACTTTTCTAACATTTTAAAAGTCAACTGTACGTCAAAAGTCTTCAATTGATAATGATGCTATATTATCTATGAATGTTATTTATGTACTTAGAAACATTTATTTGTTAGCCATCTATCTAAGCATAAAACGATAAAACTGTATTTTAACGACGAGTGGAAAATGTGGGAGATATTTTATTCATTCCTTGAGGTTAAAACTTAAAACACGTTTTTAGTTACACTTTCTAGTCAAAGCCTATATTTTGCTATAAACAAAAATGGGAATTTAAAACGTTAATAATAGTTCTATTGATCGGAATTAAATTATTTTATTTTTAATGTAAGTTAAACAAAATTCGTTTGATTAAATACTACAAAACAAATAAAGTAATACAATAACATATATTATTTTAAGTTATAAAGTTAAATTCGAGTTATGTACAAAGAGAAAAATGCTGTACTTTAAGTTGAGCTTTTAAGTAGAAAAGAAAATAACACAAGTTTTCTATTACATGGTTTTAGTTGAAAATAAGCCAATGTTGAAATCGTTAAAACTATGTTATATCTACCATATATAAAACAAAGAAAAGTTGTTTTATTTTCAATAATATTTATTTATCAATTTAACATAATATCGGACCTACATTATGTGCATTATCATTTTTTCTGTAAACAAATACAAATAATGTATTTATTTTTCTATTTCAGGATCATGCACTACAAACTAATACTCCTGTGGCTATTTACAAACTGGATTAAAGGTAAGTCCAAAACTAGTGGTATTTACTTAAAGACTTTTAAATATTTAATGACTAATACGTGTACACAAACTTGTGGAAATCTTTTTGAAATGCACGCATTAAAATATCCGATAAATAAAATAATGTCGTCAATAATTTACACATATTTCTACATAA
This sequence comes from Oryzaephilus surinamensis, assembly GCA_004796505.1. Classification (NCBI taxonomy): domain Eukaryota; kingdom Metazoa; phylum Arthropoda; class Insecta; order Coleoptera; family Silvanidae; genus Oryzaephilus; species Oryzaephilus surinamensis. Next base: position 30,635 of record SSSI01009964.1, read on the forward strand.
AAAACAACCAAACAAAATGTAAATGTATGTTGTGTGAAAATAGGGGAAGAAGAAAACAGTTTTTCTTTTTCTTTTTCGGGGTAAATCAGGAATTAAAAGGATAACCTTGCGTTGAAGTGATGCTGGAAGAGGTCTCGTAGATAACATAAATCTTAAATATAGAGAAGAGCCACATCGGCCCTAAGCGTGCTCCACTTAATCTTCACATATACAAATAACAAAAATGCGAACACACACTGACATATTAGTGAAAGACTAGAAAAGATCTGGAACGAAATAAAAAACAACAAAAAATATGTTTATTTTCTTTTTATGTCTTTTATGCCACTATATCCGTGTATATGTGGGTTTTGTTTATTTAATTGGAAAATGATTTATATTTTAACAAATGTAAACAGTTTTCAATATATGTATGTGTATTGTTAAAAAAAAGAATACAAAAGAAAATAATAATAATTTGAATCGATCTAATAGCCATTAAATAAAGGAAATGTCTTTTTACACACATGCACAATTCTGATAATAAATAATTATTGTCACACACGAACCAAGCATTTTTTTTTTTGTTAATTAATGATTCACTATGGAAAAACATTTAGTCTGGCTATATTATTAATATTATATTATTAATATGAATTAATTATCGATGACAATTTAATTTAAATGATACAAAAATATTTTTGATAAAAAAATTTAATTAAATATTTGACATAATTAATATTCGACGTAATAAATTTGAAATAAAAGCCGCTTTTATGGAAAAAAAAAACACAACAACGATTTCATTATTACTTTTTTCTTTTCATATATATTACCTAGTTTCGTATTTAATCCAGTTAAAATTTGTGTTCCTTATCTACGTTGTTAACAATACACCCCCGAAAAAAAAAATGACGCCAAAACATAATTATATTTTACGCATTGTATGAAAATTTATTTCTTTCGTAAACTAGGGCCCCATATAACCCTAAAAAGCATCATGCACAGATACAGGATGTTCGAAAAGTATTCATTTTTTGATGGCGCAAAAAAGAGCACATTTACAAACAGTTCCTGAAGTGGTCCTGAAAAAATTTTGAATCCATACACGTACATTTCAGTAATATATTCAGCTGAAAACCATTCATTTCAATGAAAAGTAGCAGGTGGTTGTTATATACAAATGATGTAGATGGTGTGTAGTTACTTATTTTACAAATGAGTGTAATCAACTTTGTAAAGATCTTGTCAAAAATAGTCGAGCCAATATTGAAATACATTTGTACAGCCCCGTATATCCATATTTCATTTTGTTCTTAATACTGTTGAAGAATTATTCTTCGTATTCTTTTGAAAACTATTTCACTATAATTATGTAATAACGTTGAAATGATTATTATATTTTTTCAAACGTGAATTTACAACGTTTTCGTTTCGTGTTAAGACTAATAGAACTGTCGTAGATTATAACGGATAATATTCTTTGAGTTAAATGGGGAAACAGTGTAATTGAACACCTAATAATTTAATAATTATATTATAAATTGAATTGCTAACAACATCATTTTGCATATTATAAAAGAAAATTGGAATTTTTCTGCCTGTCCTTGTTTATCTCACTTCAGGTCCTTATAAAATGTTTCTAGGCAAGAACCTGTCATACATATTTTTTTCCCTATTCATTTTGGTGCTATTAATATGATTTTTATTGGATAAAAAGTTATTTACGTGATAGTTTATCGAACATTTAATATAATTTATTAAACGTTCGGTTTTCCATCTTACAATTAAGCGGAGTAAAAACGTTTTCAAACTTTTTTTGCGATCTTTTTGTCAATTATAATATATAGTGAATTACCAAGAAAGTTTCATTTGAAATCTTTGCAAATTTATGGCTAATTCAACTGGTAATTCGGTTTTTCTATCTAGTTTTAATCTAATATGTAGATTCGATAGAATATGAATTATATAAAAATTGTCTTTGTAAATCGATTTATTACTTTGTTTTATTTGACAATACATTAAAATTTAGAAATAATCTCTATTGGAAAATTTGTTGAAGTCTAAATTGTTTTTCAGTTAAAATTGTAAAAAATTGTTGACGCTTATTGCAGAGACTTCAAACAAACTAATAAATACATAGTTAAATTCCCAAATAAATATATTAAATTGAATTTTAATTGACTTTAATACAGAGAATTGCAATTAAAGCATTCAATGTTGAATTAGATGTAAAAGTGAATTGAATAAAATCATTCACATTCTATTAAAGTGCAATTTTCCGTCAGTAATTCTATAGTTAAATGAAAAATAATAAATAAAACTTGAAAAACTTAAATTTTTGATAATCTTTTAATGATTTCTATTTAATAAAAGCAACAACTTTTAATATTTTACAAAATATTGCACATGATATAATAATTTTTATAAAGAAAAACTTAACCAAATCAGTCTTTACATATACATATATATTTATACGTATAATAAAAGTTTTCTTAAAAACTTTATGAATGCAATAAAATTTTTTTCTATTTTCTCTCCAGTCAGCTGTATCTTTAGTTATATACTTGTATTGTATATAAAAATTTTTTACTCAAATTTTAATAAAACACAACTTAACGAATTGTTTTACATGCTAAATATTATTAAAAAAGCCTTTTGGGAGATTATGTGCTGTGTAGTTATTAAAAAAAAAACGTTTTTATTCATTGTGTTCACAAGCATGGCAGGTTTAAGTTGTATATATATTTTTTTAATTCCAAATACTCATAAATTCATCAATATCTAGTATTAATACAGCCAATAATAGAAAACCATTTTCCATAATATTCGTGTATATGAATGTGCGAATCATTCTTGTGTACGTAATATGTTATCATTTTGAAAACCATCTTTTCGTATTGTATTTATCGTGCTATTGCCTGTTTATTTCACATATCAATTCTATACGGATGAATTGACGTTGATAAGGGCCAAAAATCGGATTTCTTGTCCAAATCCACGGACAATTTATTTACATATACGTTTATATCAAAATTGTACACAAAACACCCCGTACCCGATAATATACGAAAATAGGGTACAATCTAGTTGACAGTTTTCTAATTACATTTATTATTATTTTTGTAACAATATGAACTAGTAAATTTTATGTATACCCATGCACAGCTGCTCGTTTTCTAAGTTTGATTTCATCTAGATATTCATAAAACATACATACATATATATTTGGTTGGCAACGCTAGACATGTTCTAACCTTCAGACATTTTTTGCTTTGTAAGGAATTTTAATTCACACTAAATTCAATTGACTAGGTCAGTCTGTAGAAAGACGTTTTTCGAGCTTTCACATCGGCGCATTCACCAAATATTGAAATAATGAAAAAGCTCAAGCCACAATAATATGAGGAGCCGTTCAGAACTTATTTCTTCTGAATATACATACATATAATATGCATATTATATAAAAAATTGTAGTATATTTTATTTACAAATTTATTTATAGCTATATTATTCAAAACTATTATATATGTATACTTAATTATATTCAAAAACGAATATTAATGTCTTGAACGGCTCCTCATACAATAATTTCATGTTTATTTTGTTAAACGTGTTATTGTTATTTTGTACAATAAAATAACATTAAATTTTGAATACAACGTTTGAGTAAATATATATTTTTAATTAATTAAATGTAATATCATTATATTAACATATAAATTAATTTGTATTACATTTTTAAAACCATTGTATACATATTTGAATTTTCAACAAACAAATATAAACAAAATTTATGTAAATGTTGGCATCATTTAACCTCTGAAAACAAATTGTCATTCCTCCTTCGTCATTGTCCAATATAGTTTAGTGTCCAATGAGTATAAATACTAAACTAAACTACATCCTACATAATAGAGAATGATATTTTACTACAGTACAAAATGTTTTGATGTTAAAAGCAATTTTGAATAATTGATGGACAAATTAAACTGTTTAATAAATTTTCTAGAGCATGCAATAATAAAAAGAATATACATATATATGTGTATATATTTAGTTTAAAATGTTGTTGAAATTTTAATCCATTGAAATTATTATGAAGGGCGGTTTGAAAAAAACTTCTTAAAAATGATTTTTTTTAATATATATGGCAACGATCCAAATATGTTGTTCGGCTTATTACCCAGAAAACGAGACATAATAGGTTTGTTTATATAAACCTTTTACGTTATTATATATAGGAACTGGCTTTATATTGAGAGAAATTGTTGTATAGAAAGATGTAATTACCTCTCAAATCAACAATAACACAAAGAACATCACATATAAACAGAAAAGTACAATATTTAATTAATTAAAAGAAAACATTTTTATTTTATTTTTTGTTCATTGATCATGCTTTTGTGTTTTGCCCCTTTTCTAAGTATTGTCTACAAGTCGAAAAATTCCTGAGCTCCATTTTTTATCCCACAGGAATTTACAAGTGTTTCCCAAGAGTTATATGACCCTCATGAAATCTCCAAGGAAATATCTTTAAATTTTCTTCAACGTTATTGTTTGTTGTTATATTTTCTGACCACATTGAAAATTCTAAACAATATTTTATTGTTCTACATACAATTTTCCATAGAAAAATACAACTATTCCAATTCTTGAAATATATAATAGGAAAATTCTACAATTTTATATGCTGCTCGTATATTAATTTTGTCAATATTTCAATATCGGTTTTTTTACGTAAACTTTTTACTAGTCTATAAACTAGACGGGCCAATATTTTCTTTAAAACATATATTTTGAAATTGTCTCTTTTTTGTGACCAAGTGGGATTATTTTGATTTAATGGGCATGAAACCGCCTTGGGACGTTAACAAACACCTGCTTGTCGCACTTTTCAAGTATATTGTGATAATATGTCACAAATAACGCAAATACACTATAGTGTACAATAAAAATACTTCATAATTTTCGTCTGTCCACTTTGGTTTTTTTTTTTTGTTAAAAACGTTTAAAATAAAAAATGTGTACAAGTCCGTTGTCCAATTCTTATTACACCCTAGGGATATAAATTTAATAGAAACACTACATATGTTTTTATACAACAGATTTTAATTACTACAGATTAAATTCTGTTATACGATAACAGTATAAAATGTGGCATAAGAAAATTTGTGTTAGTAATTTCATTTCTACGTGTAATTAATTATAATAACTTGAGCATAAACTAAAATCGTACACATTTTTTATGCCAATTTGTGAAGTTTCGTGAATACGTGTGAGCTTTGCTAGTCGAAAATACAAGCTATTTTATCTTTTGTTAATAGATAAATACGTAGACGCTTTTATAAACCATTTCATGTACATACATACATGTTTTTTTGTGTAGAAACATGTTGCTTATTTGAAAAAAATCTTATTTTTCTGTAAAAAAATGAACAATGTAGGGCTTCCGTTTTCTAGTTTGTATAATATACACTCATAACTATTTGTTTTTGCTATTTTTGATTAGAAGTCAGAGAACGGGCGAATACAATTTTCAATAAACAATACAATATAACGTAAACCATTTTAAAGTTGAATCTGTTTTACCTATTTTCATAAAACTACATATAAACTTCAATAAAAATACGAAATACTTTGTATATAGAGAAAATGTATTATTTTTTTCTATTTTGAAAAAAAGTCTGTATTCCCAAATAGACAGTTAAATTCGATTTTTGTCAAAGTCAAATAAGTTACATGAAAATCAAATTGTATATTACAAAAATGTCTATACTTCTTTATTTATAATATTTTTTTTCATAACAAATTCGTGCTGTTTTATAAAAATAAATGATATATGTTTGAAACTTTTAGTTACATTTGATGAAATATTATACCTAGTCGGAAATACATATGTATATTTACGATTAACATAAATAATACTCCTAATATATAGAAGTTATTGAAATGATAATAGCATGTCATGTAAAACTGTTTTCCTAATTTTCCTTAGTGATCTACTCCCTTTAACTTGTTTGTTTGTTATAAATATTATAATGAATGTTTATATTGAAATGGAAAGCAATATTATGTAAAATAAATAAACTTAACTAAAATCTTGATGTTTATATTAACAACAATTAATATGGTAATGTAAATCTTAAATTATACACCCATGCCACGAAATACAACAATATATTTATATGTATTTATTTAAGCTTAAAAAATTTACATATACACGTAAAAAGAATAATATGTAATATATTTTACAAATGTGCATTAATGGAAACTGTTTAAACGTGGAAAATAAATTAAGTTGAAACTGTGTAACAAATAGAAATTTTAAAAATCTCGACGTAAAAGGGGATCATTGTCTGTGAAAATATATACCACCCAAGTCTCTACTAAAACACTATAAATCTGTAGAAACAAAACAGGCTATTTCAGCGCAAAACAAATTGCGAAGTTGAAATTGTGTAACCGAAAAAAAAAATGTAAAAAACTAAAATGACATCTGCATATTGTTGTATTTATCTTCAAAAATACTGACTTTTAGCAAATAATGTATAGAGAGGAAAAAAAAAACACGTAAAATAATGAAAAGAACATCTACATTATTTTTTAAAATAACGTTTACAACACGTCAATATAGAAGAAATTCGCTTCTCAATTCAATTTGATTGTTTAAAACGGACAAAAACAATAAAACAGTAACATATCCTCGGGGAAACTTTCATTCCCAATTTAAAGATACTGAAAAACGGTTTTTGTTTATTCTCAAACAAAAAAATAAAACACACACACACATAATATATACGTATATGTATATAGAAAAACAATCTTTCTTAAATAAACAAGAAAAGGGTATGTTTGGTTTAATTAAATTTTTATTTAAAAATAGTTCAATTATATCAGAAAATTTCATTAATTTTTATTAACTATAAAATGTCTGGCAGTTTTTCTCAACGTTTTATTAAAAAAGAAAACAACGACTAACTTAACCATTTAAGCAGTTTATATTTAAATAATATTAGATAGTAGACTAGAGCATAAGATGTATAATAATTAAAAGCATGTGGGTCGTGTTGTGTTGTGCAATAAATTTTACAATATTCCATGTAGTGGAGATGATTTAGTAATAATTTCAACAATAACTAGTAGCACAACAAACAGTTTCTACATAATTTCCATCAACAAGAACTAATAATAGTCAAAGTAGCATTAAATATATGTGCTGTCTTTGAAGTTCTTCCAGTAACAATTTGCCTTTATATAAACAAGACTTTATAATGAAAATATGCAATGGAAGCAAGCCAAACTAATAATTTATATATTGATAAAAAAAATTTTGTTTTTATATAACATGTTATCCGTAAAAGGGTTGCGATAAGTTTATGGTTCATCTATCACGCCTTTACTAAGTAATTAAGGGGTGGTAATAGCACTAAGCATATCGAATGACGGGGTGGTCCTGTAATGAGTTGGTGGTTTGCAACACGCCTTAGGCATGAGAATTACCAACTTATATATACATATACATATATCGACACAATTTACCAACATTAACGAATTCTTACTAAATTTCATTGTCAATTTAAGTAACCAACACACCAACACACGAATATACGAGTATACATACAAGTATATATAGTATGATATAAGGGAGAAAGAAAGCTTTGCTTAGATAATATCATCACACCCCCACATACATTATGAAAGTACATGAAAAACCCGTCAACCAACTGTTCATTTTATATTTAAGGATCGTCTCGAGTTGGTTTTTTCTTCGTCTGTTCTTTACTCAACTGTACACTTGCTAATAAAATAATTTTATAAATTTTAAATAGGAAAAAAACGTTACATTAGCCAATATAGCCGTTTTTATTATTATATCTAAACGTAATATAATATGTTCCGTTGAAGAAATATAATATAATATTAAATTGCATATATAGTTATAGATAGAAAATGCTGTAAATTTTTATTAAGAAAAATAGTGAAGAATAGAAATTTTTGGTGTTCCAAAATATATAATAAAGTTGGATAGCCCATTTCTAAGACAGATAATATAAAAGGCTTACACTATTGCCGAACTGTTAATAAAGCTTTAAGGATGTTGACAGTATTCTGGGTCGAACAAAACCGCGTTAGATGATATGGCATACATATATATATAGTACAGTTTATAAACGATTGGACGCTTCAAGACATCGTATAAAATTCATATCTCTGTGTGTAACGGATACAGATGTAATAAAAAGAAGCACACACCAAGTGTAATGTAGGGCAAAACGGCTGGACGACACACACACACACACAAACAGAAAGTAGATGATGTAGACCGACCGACCAACAGTAGAGAACGGTTTTTGGCCAATCCTCTTATACTGTACAACGACTCTCTCTGTGTTCTGTGTATATCCTTGGGAGACCGTCTCAGCATTTAGATATGATATTCTCCTGAGAAGACCGCTATATTACAACGCCAGTTCAGAAACACCCTTATATTACATACAAAAGAGGAAGGAAAAGTACTTAAAGTTATTTCGTGCAGTAGAGAAAAATAGCCTTATTTTCAAGTATATATATTTTTCTTTTTTTTATTTTTCTTTTTCTTTTCATACGTGATACCACAAATTTAGAATCGTTTATTGACTATTCTTTTCGGTGTGTATATATATACAAAAAAAAACGAAAATTATGTACATCCCCCTACGTTACGGTCCATATCGCTATCTCGCTCACCACAGCATCATCATGCTAGGTAGATCGTTTCAACGTTTTCTACTATTCTTTTGAAGATTAGTATTGTGAATCATCACAAATACATTGCTACATTTAGTTTAATTCTGAAAGGTAAGTAGTTTGTGAATTTCAGCTGAATAAGCTGTAATCTATCGAGGGTAAATGAGGTGAATGTAGAGATATATGATTATTAACAAGTAAATGTAATAAATGTACATATATATATATGTATGTACCAACCAATGTAAATTTAACTGAAATTACAACAAGAAATTGTTATTGTTAATTATATATTAACACGGATATTCATATCTATTGTTATGGAAAATCCTTTATAAATTTACAATACCACATTACATCAGCGAAATAAAACTGAAGCCAAAATCACTTTTCTTTTATTTTTCAATTCTATTCTTTTCTTATAAATGTGTGTGTGTGTGTTTTTTTAAGTAATAAAAGTGATTGAAACTTGGTGAGAACTTTATAAATCACTTGGCTTGACTAAACGTTGCCAAAAAGGCACAAAACAGATCAATACTACCACTCACTGTGTTTTAAATCAACAATATTTTTATATCAACCAATCATTGCATTTTATAGGCAAAATTTATTAACTTTGCATATACCTACGTATACATTATACCTTGTAAAATTATCTACGAAGATTTTTATGTTTTTTACCTAAGAACCAATAAAATATTTTATTTTTTAATCTTAACAAACTTGTTCAAATGTTGTGTCAATCAAACAGTTTTTTAGAAAATGTGCTAAAAGTTCGTTTTTGCTTTTTTTAGCGTCTTTATCGGAAGGATCCTCGAAGGATTATTAAATATTCATGTTTCTTCTGCAATAATAATTGTGTTGAATGTAAATGTGAAATTTTACGAGAAAATAAGAAAATGCATTCATTTTATTATGTAAACTTGAATCATTCTTTTACTGATGAATTTTATTTTGTTTCTAAATTGAAGATATAAATCATTTTTCATCATTTTGATAAAATTTAAAAAAACATACCTAAATAGATATCAGTTTTTGAATGAGTCTCAGAAAATTACAGTTACCTCTAAGTATGTGTTTCCAACGTAGTTAGTTTCCTACATAAAAATCCTTGTATTTTGCGATAAGAAAAGTAATACCAGAATAATCTTAAGTTTTTTTATGATTAATTGAGTATGACTAATAAAAAATTATAACTCACCCACATAGGTTTTTATTAGTTAGCATAAAATACAATTTGTTTGATGAAAATAAATGGGAAGGTAAGAAACACTTAGGAAAAACAGTATTATTAGTATAGGTGTTAGATAGATATGTACACGGGTAATAAAAACTAGTCACTTATTATGATATTAATAGTAAGTAGATAGTACAATTCCAGTAAGTGCTTCGGACCTTCCCACTTTTTCGGATTTAAATAGCCGTTAAAATGAAATTAAGAAATTTAATATTTGTTCATTTATACACAAAAGATTTATTGTTAAAATTTTACGGGGAATAGTCTTGTCAATTACGTGAAATTAATTGCAAAAGTTTGTCGATACAGTTTAAAGGATCCATTTTCAAGTAATTCCAGAAAACAGGAAAAAAATTCCAAGCTCAACTTCTTAAATTATTTTCTAATTTGACTTGGATTTGAACCATATGGCGCGCATTTTAAATTAACAAACGTGTAATTGTTAATAATCTAATCTATAATTAATTGAGGAAAATGATGTCAAAATATTTAAAAATATACGTTTTCCAACTACTAGTTGTTAGATTAGATGAAAAAATTGTTACAAAAGATACATGATTACCAAAAATTTATTTCATAAATGTATAATCACAATGCAAATATAGTATAACCGATTTATGTGAACTAAACTGGTGGTTTATGTGTGTGGTTTGTGGGGTTAACCCCATTAACTGGTCTAAATTTCATATATGTATAAACATTAAATCAATTTTTGTATGAATAATTTTTCTAAAAAAATATCATACATGTATGTATGATATTATTTTTATATGTATTATGTACATAAATGTATGTATATATTTTATAGTCCATGCGATTTAAATTTATATTAATTTAATTACATTTGGCTACAGTTGAAGCGTGCATAATCAATAAATAAAATAGTTACACATATATTTATAAGGATATTTGTATAACAGTTTTGTAAAATTAAAGTTTATGAAATTGTGAGAAATTTTTTACGTTTAACACATTTTTATTTCATGTTTGGAAACTTAAATACGATTATAAAACTGCACCTTAAGCTAGAAACTATAGACAAATCTACTTTACTATAGAAAACAAGTAAAAAATGGTACATTTTTACGAAACCAGAGAGCAGATCTTGAAATCTTTTACCGAATTACATTTACGTAGATTTTATTTTTTGATTTTACTGAAAAGAAAGAAATGTATTTTCATCTCAAATACATATTTGATAAAGGGTTAATAATGCAATAAAATTATACAATACACAGCATCTTTTCTTTGTTCTAGTTTGGATTTTATTTAACAAAAAGATATACATATACATGTATGTACATTTTTATTTATTAACAAATAAAGAAAAATCTGTATAATAATAAAATTAAAATGCACAAAAGAAGTGAATGTTTGAAGTTGATTTTTTTTTTCAAAATACATGTGAAAGATATAATTACCATAAAATGTAGGGTTGCGAATTCGGGTTGGGTCAGCTTAAAATAGCTCGAGTTTTCTCGTAATTTATTTGGATAATTTATTGGTACGTATTTGCCTGTTGGTTTTTTAAGACTTTTTTTACAGTTTATTTGCTTAAATTAAATGAACTTGTAAATGGAAAATTGGTTACAAATACTCTTTTTAGTCCTGATAATTATTTCCCATTTGCGAATTAAATGCCGGTTTTTTTCTTCTGTTTCGGCCACTCTCCCATCGTCCGTGGCAAACTTTTTTGTGCTCTTTTTGTTTAAAAAAATATTAATATCTTATTAGGGTCTAATGAAATTACATTTATCCTTTTACGAAAGAACGATTGAATTACGCCTGGGCAGGATGTTGCAAGTTATGAATTATTAGTAGGCGGAAGGTAACAGATTCGGTTGTACGTTATACAACTGTATGCCTGATGTGGTCGGAAATGTTATATACAGGGGTGTAAAATTCAGCCACCAAATGCCATACATATAAACTGTACGAAAAACAAACATACAGCACCCAACAAAATATCATTTTTAAGTAACAATAAGTTCATTTTTCAGTATAATCCATTTAATTAATTTGTCATAAATATTTGAACATAAACTAATGCAATAAATTGTTTACGAACGTTAGATAATCTCAGTTTAAGCTTAAAATTTTGTATATCGAAATTAGAGCTTTACAACAATATAATACTAAATGAAGTAAGCTAAACAAGGATTAAATTGACAATTTAGACATAAACATAAACTGCAAACATACTTATAAAAGCGGATTAATAAATAAAATACACGATTTTATTAAAAAAAAGATCGTTATGATGAATTTCCATAAATATTCCAATTTATTTAAGGTGCTCAAAATTTTACAAGATTATTAAACAAGTTTTATAAAATAATAAATTATTTTCGTACACGTAAGAGGAAACAATAGGCGAACAACTAACTATCACTAACATTTTAGAGCCCTTAAAGTAACCCTTATATATAGTAGTAAGTTGCATCAGTTTGTAGCTAGCTAGTATAGGTATATAGTAGCTGGTCCCCCTTTTCGTCTCACTTAAAGTCACATAGGAACACAATTCATTAAACGGTAGGAAAGTTGCAGGAGCATCCACAAAGACCGTAAGGCATTCATGAGAATTCATAATGACCAAATGGCGTACTAAAAGCAGTTTTAGGACGATCTTCTAGTTTAATTAAAATTTGATGAAAATCGTTTACCAAAAGTTGACTATAATTTAGAATTTGTTCAAGAATGTTATTATTATTATTATTTTGAAGTTGATTTAACACCTTATATATAATGTATATATGTATATATATATGTATGTGGCAGTTAGTTGAATGGTTTATATAACAAACTTTGTCAATTTATTCAAACTTTTTGCACTTATAATCACCCAAATATTCTCTTTATACAAATCGTCTCACTCGTTAAAAGATATTTATATAGGCAGGTACGTAAAAAGTTCATTTCAGTTAAATTTAGTGAAATTTGATGAAAGGGTACGTACATACATATATATGTAACTCGAACACTTTTATGACAATATACTTAAATCAATATGAAAGAAATGGCTAATAAATTGCGTTCAACTTAAACTTGCCAACAAACCACATTAAACTATATATTATAGAAAGTTTTCTATTCTTATATATAAGGACGACCCAAAATTCTTATGTATAATACCTTGAGAGACTACAAAAGGTATTGGAGACTAACACACAGGTATTGTAGGAAGTTACTAAATAATCAAAATATATATATAATTGTTATTAAATAATTAATTTTTTAACAATAGTTTCTTATGTATATTTAATAAACACAAATAATAATATAAATTTTCCTGAAAATCCCCAGCGCATTCACCAAAATTGAAAATATTCCACCAAACAATAGTTTTGACGTGAATATAAAGTTTTATGAATATTTAAAATTGAATAAAAGAATATAATATTGAATGAAATGATTTTATTTTTAAATATTAACATTGATTTATTATTTTACAAAAAGAAAATACTAATATATAAATTATATTATACATAAATTTGAAGGCATATAAAAGTCTCAGATGTTGAAATTGGTGAATGAAATGGACATTAATCAATGCCACTGTGGTTTAATCAATTTTGACATAAAATTGACAGAATATACACTTAACGTCAACAATTATTTAACGATCGTCTCATTTCATCCCCTATTTTACACGCCACAAAATTTATTTTATTAAAATCAAATATAAATCATTTTATTTATATGTATATAAAATTGTTAATTAAACTACATAGCTTTATTAAATCATTTATTATAAATATACAATATTTTTTTGACTTCTTTTATACTATTTCTGGAATTTATTGTTTTATCTTATGGAAAGGATCATCGCTTTCCTGAATGGTACATTAAAGACACGCGAACCCGCAGTGCTGCCACTGCTTACAATATAAACGCTTTTCAAAGTTATTATCAGAAAGTTTAGTCCCGTCGAATTATTATTATTATTATTATTATTATTATTATTATTATTATTATTTCAAGCTAACAATTTACTACCAAAATATATATTTAAATATTGCAAATTGTCTATAAATTTTAATAAAAGAAGAGAGGAAAAAAACAACTTTAAAGACTATGTTTAGTAAAATTTTCTTTGCTATTATGTTTTTAATTAAATTCGTTTAATTAAAAAATATATATGTATATGTAAAATATATTAAACGTGTAGAATTTTCTGTATTTGTTGTAAACGTGTATGTGTATATGTGTGTGTGTTTAAGAATTTTATTTCACTTTGGAATTTTATTGTGTTTGCATTTTCTTTTTAATGCAACAATTAGTTTAAATAAACTTTTTGCGAGTTGGAAAAACTTTCCTTCTTGTATTTCTAATTAATAACTTTTAAAAAACATTTAGTTTTAATTAATTCTTACATATAATATATTGTGGGAAAATGATTTTTAAAACATATATTAGCCATTTGCCAAAGTATGGAGATAATAGTATTTCAAACTTATTTTATGGAACGTGACTGGTCTAATGGCTTAAGTTTCACACAATTGCCGAGTAGAAAACAAAACTAAGTGTAATCGGCATAAATAAAAGGCAAGCCAGAAGTCCTGATGGGTTAAATCTCTTATGTCGTGAAAGAATGCGCATCTGGGCTTGGAGATTTTTATTTTTATTTCATTTTTTCCCTTCATCTCTTTCTCTGTGTATTTCTGTATAATAAGTCGATTAAAGAATGTTTAGGTATAACCATTTTCTTTTCTAATGCTCATATAAGTTTACGTATTTTAACGATTTTTCATAAAAACCAACATCAATCATCTAACATTATTGTATGTGGAAATATTTTTATATATATGTATGTCGTTTTATTCAAATATAATATGACCGGTTTTTTATGTTCAACAAATTTTCATCCATACGTTTTTCCCGTATTAATTCATAATTTTTTACAATGTTTCCGCATTTGATTGTTGTTTTATTATTATAACTTATAGTCATCAAAATGAAACTTTAAACATTTTTATGTGACATTCTAGAATTTCCATTTTCTCGTAAAAGAGATCATAATACATTTGTAAAAATCATAAAACCAGCATGTAATAATATATTAAACATTTGTAATAAATTTAATAGTTATATACATATAACTATATAAATATAAAATTGCATATACTACATATATTTTTTTTGTAAATTATTTCGAACAATATTAACGACGATAGAACTTTTTTAATTTTATAACTCGCTCGTTTAACGATAAAAACTAAGTACTGTCCGTTGTATGTACATGAAGTCCAATAAAAAAACGATATTAAAATTTCCCATTTATACACGAGCATTAATGAACAATTGCATTAATGAAAATTTTAGAGTAACAAGAGCGACCATTGAAAATAATCCCCACAACACTCGTAATATTTGTGCATTACTGTGTTTAGTAAACTTGTTAATTATATAATAAATCATTAATATATTACAAAACCGTGTAACATTTAATACACAAATGAGTTGTAATAAAATTTTATTATCGTTTTTCCATCACGAAATATACAACAAACAAATTTTATTAATATTAAAAACTATACTGTGCCCGCTATATACTTGCCTTTTGAGCAGTAAAATTTAAAAGTGATTTATTACTATCTACGAATCATTAGCAAATGTTTTGGGGCTGTAAATATTGTCTAGTTCGTCAAATTAGTTAACGCCCCTACAAGTACCCTCATGAATTTTAAGAAATTCTTTAGAAATTGTCCTTAGCCAGCCTTAAATAATAAATATACCTAACCCATTTTCACGAAATGTTTTCCATCTTTTTCTATTTTCTATTCATAATTCTGACATTTACAATCAAAGCGGCAAGTATACAGAGGACAGAGTTTATTTGTTTTTTGATGTTGTCTACACCATTAACTTAAAACCGAAAAATTAAATAAAAAAATTATTAAAGTACAATATTTGGAAAATAATTTATTGTTGTTTTGATGTAAAAAAATTCGTGTTACCATTTTGTGGGAATACATTATAAATACGTTTACAATTAAAATGTATTTTAGATAATATTTATTTGTACGAAAAGAAAATAGGTTATTACAAAACAAGGAATATAAAGACCAAAATTACTTTTTCGCCTCTTGTGTTTACGAACTAAAAAGATGATATTAGATGCTGGAAAATGAGAATAAAATCGGAATTTTAAAGAACAACATTGGATATTACATTGTAGATAAAACAGTTGTAAATCATTTGTAAGAGAGCTTATCCAGAATATACAAAAATATCTGGCATTTTCACTTCACTTCTTTCAAAATAACTAAGGAAATGTTGTATTACTTCCGTTCAAATATATATATATACTATTTTAGACTACAAAATGCGATAAAAACTAATTACCATAAACGTAAAATGACTTTAATTTATCTACGTTTTCAATTTTCAATCTATTAAACGATCGGAGGAACAGTGCAAAACAAAAGATATTACTAGAAATGAAAAACTATAAGGAAATGAAAAATTCTATTTCCATAATAAGAAATTGTAATATATTTTTTTAGCTTTAAATTTAAATTTAGTTTTCAGTGTATAGAAAAACTTGTTTGAAAACTTTTTGAGTTGTAATATTGCCTGAGGAAAAGACTTTTCAGGTGAAAATCTACTGATTCAGGGAACGCTTCATTTTCCAACCACTCTTTTATAATATGTACTTATATGTAAACGAAAGAAAACAAAATTTATAACATTGAGAAATATATTCAAAGCACGAACCGGAAATAAATATACTCACCTCCTATCAATAAGTACATATGCTTATATAAAAAAATCATTTGACTGGCTTTAGCAATATTTTATTATAACTGTTCACAATTTTTCATAATTTTAATACACCAGTTTGAAAGTTTGTTTTTTTTTTCCTGAAAAGAATATAATAAAATACAGATACACACAAATTTTCTACAAATCTAATCCAATTTCAAAGTTTGCAAAAGTTAAATATTTTTGACCACCTGTTTCTCTCCTCTTTCGAGTATAGAAAATACATTCTTATATATTTTTTCGTATTTTATTAAACAAAAACTTTTATATGACATATATGTATTCCAATATAACAAAGGTGAAAATTACTTATCTGAGAATTTCGATAAAAAAAAATTATATATAATTTTATAGCAAAAATTGTGCACTTTAATTAATTATTACAGGAAGTAATAAACAAAGGCTTCTTATTTAGAAGTATAATGAAATGGTACGTCATAAACAGACGACGTAAACAATACATAAATGCTAAGTTAAAACCCAACCCCTAAAGCTTGAATATAATCATAGTCTCACCTATCACTTCGCAAATAACATTATACAAAGGATCAAGAAAGTAGTTATTTTTCAAACAATTATGAGCGGGAACTTTTGGAAAACTAATGAAATATTTCTAGTTACTAATGCATCATTGTTAAATTTTAATTAGTGTCTACTTCGTCGGTTATTTGATGAAACTTATAGACTGTTTCACAAAGCTTCGATGTTTATAGATAAAAAAATGTGCCTAATGAAACATTATATACAGGGTGTTCCAGAATAACGTGGACATATTTTAAGGAGTTATTCCTGAGTACATTTTAAGAAAAAAAGTCCTATAAAATCTTGTCCAAAACCTCTTCGTTTTTGAGATACAGGGTGTTAAAGTTTTATGAAAAAATAAGGTTTTACTTAAATATTTTTGGAAATATTAGAGATATGCCTGCTAATATACTGTTTAAAAAATCTTATTTAATAGGAAGTTTCCTTATTAAATAAGATTTTTTAAGCAGTATATTAACATGCAAAATAAAAAGTTTCCGGGGTGTGATTCCATCCCCAAAAATAAAAAATATAGTTGGGGGCGGCCGTTTTCGTTCAATTTTGGTACAAATGTGTGCCTTAATAAATAAAACTCTTCTGTAAAATTTTATCTTAATATCTCTTAATATTTTCTGAAATATTTAAGTAAAACCTTATTTTTTCATAAAACTTTAACAGCCTGTATCTCAAAAACGAAGAGATTTTGTACAAGATTTTAATTATAGGACTTTTTTTCTTAAAATGTACTCAGGAATAACCTCTTAAAATATGTTCACGTTATTCTGGAACACCCTGTATATTATACAAAAAAAATTGTATACATTTACATCGAATGGAGTTGGTTTTATTTCAACTCTCCATGAATTGAAAATACTATTTAATAGCTAATTAATTCTGCCAAAGCTCGTTTTTTTCTACAACATCAAAATAACCAGAT
>SSSI01009965.1:0-11157 GCA_004796505.1 Oryzaephilus surinamensis
ATATTAACAATTTTTCCACTAATTCCTTGTTTAACGTTCAAAATTGAAACAAAACAGTGTTTAAAGCATATCTTTATCACCCTATATAAAAATTGTCAATTAAGGCCCTAGTTGAACTGATTGATTTACAAAAAAACTGCCGTTTAAAATTGCTTTGACTTTTAAAAGTAACTTTTTCATTTTATAAATGATACAACAAACAAGTGTTGAAGTTTGATTTGGTTAATAAAAAAAGTATAGGGGTGGAAATAGACGTAATTATAGTTAGTATCCCTTTTGTGATAATAGAATGAATATTGTCATTCTCTCCCCTTATATTTTTTTGATAAAAATTAAAACATTATTTATTATTGAAACAATGAATAACTTTAATAACATCATCATCACAATATCAATTATTATATATAAGTAGATGAAAGATTAAGAGAGCGTGAAGCTATTGTAAATATTTTATATTATAATGTATATAAATAGACTATAGAAGGTATGGTGCTAGCTGGGTGTGTATGTGTGTATGTGTTGTCATTTGCCACCCTTTCCCTCGATTAATGTGTTGGTCTTTTTAATCAAATGTAACCTAATACTGAAGAGGCCTTTCAAAATGATTAAATGTAAACACAACCGTGACGTCTAATGTTTTCAGAAATTAAATTTGAATTATTTATTTGAATATCTGTAAGTATCTGATGAATAAATATTTAAATAATCACTTAAAACTCAACAATAATAGTGCAAAACGTTTACATAAACAACAATTAGAAAAATCACTTTAAATACAATGTATAACAATTCTTTGGAGATTTTTTTCAACAAAAATTATATTTTATTATATATTTTGTTATTTTGTGACAAATAAAAATCGATCGATTCTATTTAATATTAAATGAGGTATATATACGGTAATACATTATCATAACTTCAACTAATAATATACATACATTATTTATTTTAACATTTTTATACTATTAAATTAAACACAAATATTATTTTTACATTGTAACAATTAAACCGCATTTGAATATCATTTTTGTTTCCATTTTCGATAACAAGTAATTAAGGTTGTTGAAAATTTATCGTAATTATAATTATAGTATGTAGTTAGTAAAAATCTAATAGATGAGATGTGACTCGCTGCGCTCGTCCTTCAAAAATTACATAATTATATGTATTATAATCTGGTGCACTAATTATATTTTGACATGTATACGTATTATCAAAGCCTATTTTATTTCTTAAAAAAAAATTAGTGTGCAAGTTTGTTATTAATTTTTGGAACATTTTACCTAAAATATACCGAAGAAAATAAATTTAAGAATAAAATTGTTGTATATGTAGGTAATACAATGATAAAACTACTTTTACAGTATATTGAACAAAAGTATAATAAAATTTAACAAGGACAAAATTGTCTATAGATGTTAACTATAAAAATGTAAGCTTGAAAGTATTATAAAAGTTGGCAGGAATTTCCATATTATGAAATCTCTTGTCATTATTTTTAGGGCAAACGAGGCAAGACGAACATTTAAGTTGTTTTGAAATGACCCTGTTATCTTGTAAGTGTACGTGTCTTGTTTGCGATATAAAAAAGCAATCATGTACAAAATCAGCGTTAGTATCGACTGTTTGTATGTTTCCAGTGGGACACATTTGTTCGCTTGTTGCGAACTCCCTTAAGAATAAGAACTCATTTAACTTGGAATGTGTATTTATTTTATTAGTGTCAAAACTAATGGTGTATTACATTACTTTTTCAATTCCATTTTTCCGTTTTTTTTTTTTTGTCAAATTCATATATTTTATGCAGGTGTTGCGAAATATTTTTTAATCACCTATTTAGTCCGCATTTGAACAATTTTTAGAAGCATTTCTAGAAATCTGTAAAACTACGGGGCTATTTTAACTGTGTAAATGTGACTTCTATTGAAAGTCTTTCGAGTTAAAATTCACATAATTATGTATATATGATATAAACGCAATTTTAGGAAAAAATGAAATTCCCCTCAACGCCTGTTATGACTGAAACGCAGCCAAAAAATGAATTAACTGGGAAGTAAAATGTTATTATAACTTATACTTATTATTATTAATAATTCGTAATAAAACGATAAACGCTATTAATGACTAATATGATAAAGTGTTCACTATACTGTTTTCTACACAATTTCAATAAAACTTATCTCAGAAGCAAACATCAAACATGTGCTGACAAAGAATAAAATGGTAATTTACTAATTTATTTTGAATATTTAAACAACACAATTTAATTCATTCCAAAACTTGAAAAAAAATCGATAACGAAAAATTCAAAAAGTAAAGAAATTCATGAATTACCTAATTTTATAAAAGACGGAATATTCCTTTGTGATTTTAAAGTTTTCAATTAGAAATTACAAACTATTAACGAAAATTATTAAAAATTACCTTGATTAGAGAAAAATTTCACTTGTTAACCAAATGATGGGTTTTCGATTAGAAATTAGAAACTATTAACAAAAATTATTTGATGAACAAAGGTATTAATAAAACATTAACTTGATTCAAGAAAAATTTCACTTGTTAACAGAATGATGGTTTAACTAAGTATAAAAATGGTGTGCATAAGTGCATATAACACCTATTTTAAAACAATACCTACTACAATATCGAATCCACTTAATTGAAAGAAAACTGATAACAATGAAAAATTATACGTTCAGAAAAATGCATCCATCATTCTGTCTCTTATTTTTAAATGAGCTAATAAAAGACAAAACTGTACATTATATTTTAATGCAATTTCTGAACGCGGCCCAAGAAATGCATTTTTATCAATAACTATGCAACTGACTTAAACATTTTATTTGAATTAATAATCCAAAACAATAGAATTAAATACGTGTGTTGAAACCTGGTTTTTTCTTTAACGAAAAGGGGTTAAATTTGCACCAATTTTTATTTTTACTTATTGCATTTTCCATCATTTAAACTTTATAAAAAGAATAATATTATAAAATGCTACGTCTCTTATGTATTTATGAAAAAAAATTAATATTGTTTGGTGAACAAACATTTGGGCAAAATGTCAAATGTTGACCTTTTTTCAACACTTCACGGAAATTAAAGTACGCGTTATTCAAGCCTGAAATTAATGAAACTTTATAGTTGAACCAGTCAAAAATTTAATCATTTCGACAAATAATAATATTATATAATACTAAATAAAATTGTAATAGCAATAATAAATATTTCGATTTAATAAGAAATAAAGTTTAATTTATTTTTTATATTATATTGACATTTTAAATATCACCAATGGTTTTCATGGATCAAATCTATTTTCTTATCTTGTTACTACATTATACTTGATTATACCTATCAAAACTTAATAATCAACAAACAGCTTAAAACCAATTAAAAACAAATTAACACTAGAATTAATTTCGTGTTTCTATATTTTTCAATTAATTATACGTAAATAACTAAATATACATATTTGAGTTAGGAGTTAAGAAGATAATTTTCAGAAAAAAAATGTTGTGCATAACTGTAATAAAATAATAGAGGGGTGTTTCATGTATGTATGTACGCTTAGTGAGCATGGAAACGCGGAAAGTTTTCCCCAAAGGTATTACAGTTACACTCAGTAGGGATTACGGAATATTGTTCTTCACAACAAACTCGTGTCCTGTTTAGAATTATCATATAACAAACGTTAGGGGCAATCTTCAGGGCAATCCAAAATGATTTATATCTGTATATGGATAACACAACTGAAATGCACCCACTAATTATTTAAAATTTATTTGTCATAATCCTCTAAATGTATAGTTCATATCTGGCTATTACGTAATTCTACTACGCTAATTACCTGATTTAAAAAAAATGAAGTATACAACTATACACGCGCTGCGCTCGTCCACAAAATGTGACTATTACGTAATTTACTACACTATAATTAAGTTTGACGTGTAGGCAAACTTTTCAAAATTGACATCAGTTATGTAATAATTAAAAAATCAAAAAGCTCGCTGCGCTCGTCCGCAAATCTGACTATAATGTAGTTTACTGTACTAATTAAGTTTGACATATAACCAACTTTTCAAAATTGACATCAGTTATGTGTTAATTTTAAAAAAAGTAAGTATGTAACTCGCTGCGCTCGTTAAGCAACAATTCGGCAACACACAAAACAATACATTCCACGATTATAATATAAAAAATTTAAATTAACGTATGTTAATTAAATGTAGAACATGTGCGTATAATAAAAGTTAAAAAAAAAACTTTTTTAAACATAAATTAAGTTATTTAAAATGCAAGTTGTTAACCCAATTAAAAGTTTAGTGTAAATAATCGAAATTTACGAACTCTAGAGAACAATTTCAAATCATGTCCCTCTCTCGGTTCTACCCTCTACACACAGTTTGGACACGATTCTTTAAAACTTAATTCTTTTTTATATACATATATATACGTAGCAGGGAATTGTGTAAAGAAATATGCAAACATAGACCAGGGATAATACAGTTCTTACAAGTAAATTAAAAGCGATTATAATGAATACGATCTGACAATGAGATTTAACGTTTGTACAACTTAACAATAGATTAATTACTGTGTTTCTATAGCTAAATGAATATTTAAAATTAGAATTGAATATAATACAATGCTAGGTATTGAATTTACTAAGTGCATACAACGTTTTCAACTTGTCTGACATACCCTTAGGTTAAAAACTGAAAAATTTACAGTATACGAGCGCGGCGGGGGATGATTTACTCTTAAAACATTGATTATTGTTTTGAATTATATACAAAAACGGTTTTAAACTGATGTATAAAGCTTAGTCATGTCTCATGTTTATATACGTATTAAGTATAATGTAAATGAGGGCCTATTAAACTGAAGAGCCCCTACAGAAACACACGAAAACGCACCCCCTAAATTGACTAAACATGAAAAAAAATTATAAACACTTTAACAGTTTTTATTTTAAACTAAAATTAAATCCCATGTTTTTTTTTCAAATTAATATGATTGAATAGTGAAGTTAATATTTATTTTATATGATTTTTATTGACTAATATAATATACTATTACAAGTTATGTATGTTGTTAGAAAATCGGTTTTTATTATTGTATTAGTTCGATTAGCGTGACAGATAATGAATAAATAAATAACTTTATAACAGAATTTTATGGTTGGAAATATAACGTAATAATAGGTATAACAGTTGTTGAAGTTTTCTGATTTTTTTTTGTTATCTATTTTTTTATTTCATTCAGATTTAAATGATAAAAAAAGAACAGTGTCATTTTATAAGTTAATTGAATCACGATACGTGCATATTCTATTATACTTATTATTACAGGTAACGAATGTTGAATCACCAACAAATCCAGAAACAACAACAGAAAATCCAGATGGTACCAATAATCATCAGGATTTGTCATCGATTTCGCACAAAATATGGAATTTATCGAGAATATCGTTCGATGGTACTGATAGAACAAATTTATTATATCGACAAGATTTACATCGGCATTTTCTTGTTGGATCAGGAGGTATATTTAATTATTTATACTATACACTATACAGGGCGATTATTTAAATTAGGATACCAATTAGAAACATATTGGAAATTCAGTTCTTTTCTTAACGAATTAGAAAAAAAATTAATAACGTGCGGTTTAAAATTACAAAATTATTATTGGTTAAAGTAGACCAAAATTTAAACTATAATATTAGAACACTCTGTATAAAAATGTGGTACAATTTTTAAGCCTTATGGTACTGTAAGTTTTAATGTAAAATTTCAATTGTGTACCCAATTTGTTTGCAAAGATCTGAATAAGTTCTAACACAGCTTGATTCATAATTTTTATTTGTAAATAAAAGCCCGTCTTGTTTCTGACGCAATTTTTATTTGTAAATAAAAACCGGTCTAGTTTCTGACACAAATTCTTTTACAAACAAAAAAAACTGGTTTTCTCCTCATTTTTATTTCTGAATAGAAACTGATTTAGTTTTTGACACAGTTTTTATTTTCGTTTACAACTCAGAAACCTTTAACTGTAATCATAACATACATTATATAAATTTAACATTAAATTTAATGTACAATTCAAAAGTCAAATAAAAATTGGGGTGTTTTATTTAAAATAAGAAATTTGTAGTTAGTTTTTCGTATAGAAACTTCCAAACTTCTCGTCAGAATAATAAGAATATTTTAGACAAAATAGTTCCATTTTAGCCAAAATTTTAATTTTGTATCGAATGATTTTTTTAATACAATGGTAACATTCCAGACTGTTTTTAGAAAATTGTTGAAACCAACAAAATGCGTCGATTTTTAAAAACTTTCAACTCTCTCTACATTTTAATCCTTTACCAAATTAAATAAAGTATATAATATGTATGTTATTTAGTTTTTTTTAATCAATTTAATTAACACACATTCGATTTATAAACGAAATTTAATCAAAGAGTAGTGTATATTTATAAGGAGAAGTCTGAGATATGTATAAGTGTAGGTAACTCAACTTAATAGAATATTCATTAAGCGGATTTCTGTTAATTACCTACCTAAGTGTAATCAAATCGCGTAAATACATACTTTAGTGAATATGTTGGAATTATTTGATATAAACAGCGTATATGGGTGTTTGTAGCAATTTCTATTTACAATGTGCTTAAAAGCGACCCTTTTCCGGGATTTAAAGTCAATAGTAAATTTCATAAACTACCCTATTCATTAAAAATCTTTTAATCATTTTTGAATAATTAACGATATTTGTTATTATTAACATTTTTTTTTGTGCAAAATTTGTTTCAGACGATACAGCACCGATGATTAGAGGAAGTGTTGCATTACAGGTAGGTATTAAACCAAACATTGATTGTTCAACATGTTTAAATCATACTTTATACACATCATCATCAGATCATACAAATAAAATAAATTAATTAAATTGTTTTCAATTTAATTTTAAATAATAATAAAGTGCAATATTATGTAATTAACTAATTATAAGTAAGCGCACGATATTTATTTAAGTAGATGGCCTTTTTCTGTTATTGTTAATGAAAATTATGGTTCGATTAGTGAAATTCTAACAAAAGAATAATACAAAATCATATCTTCGCTTACCTATTATATTTGAATGTATTAGAACTAAATGAAAATTGAAACCGTGTTGCGGTTTATATATTTTAACACAACCATTAAAATTATTTTTAAAGTTATATGATTTCTTTAAATCGATTTGAAACACCAAAAATTAGCATGTTAAAAAATGTCCATATTTTATTTTTAAAATTATATGATTTCGATAGGAGATTTTAAAACAGCGTCGAACCTAAAATTGTTAAACAGTTGAGTGATTTATAATTTTTCCTTTAGAAAAAAAATCATTTATCAGTACATACATACTTAATATTTGATAATAATGATTTTGTCTTACATTGTAGAATGCTTAGATAGAATAGAAGTACACAAGTTATTAGAAGTGCAATACGTATTAATAGAAATTGTAAAAATCCATACCTGGAACTTAGTATATAAATGATTTGTTTAAATTAGAGCATGGATATTACATGTAAATAATTAAATTAATTTTTATGTATTATATAAGAACTAAAAAGGAGACAATTGTTGAATGTGTATTATATAGCTAGTGTTTCGAATAAAATACAAATATATTATATACATACATATTTCCCTTCAAATAATCTCAATATACAGCATAGTTATTAAAATTTCATGTATTTATATAGTATAAATATATAAATAAAGTATATAAATAAAAAAATGATTAGTGTTTTTAATTCGTTAAATAAAAATGCATTTAATTAATTTAAAACATTGTATTAAAGAACTCAAGAACACGAACATTTATTAACACTAACAACATATTTTGTACTTAAATCAGTTCCTAGCCATATTATTAATCTGAAAACCGACGAATTAGTTAACTTATTATAAAATTGTTTCACTTTATATACCTACCTGATGACAGTATTAAATCGCAAAACAACGACCAATCTATGAAGAATATGTTTATAAAAAATAAATCTTCCTCAGTTTCCGCCGTTTCGGCCGAATTTACGAAAAAGTCGAATAATTTTGTAACTTGTTGTACGTTCTCGACAAAATTTATAACTGCATTAAGAAACAATGGACATTGCTCAATAATTGGTTGACGGAACTGCAACGCAATTATATGGAAAACGTATACATAAACCCTAGCAGGTCGTTCAAAATTGAGCAGAAGTGGTTCAAACAAACTTTTCCAAAAACTTTGGCTCATCTCCGCATTCACATCTTCATACAAAGCTGTTCGGCCGAAACCACGACGAGAAAATTTGCTAACAGATGCGTTAAACTCGATGGGACTTAGTTTATAATGATCCAATACATCAACCATTAATAAAACCACTTCAACTTGTTCTTTGTAATGTACATCAGCCCATTTTTTTATAGGAATATGCTTTTTTACCGTTATTGAATACTTTTTTTTATACAAATCCGTGTACAAATTGTCAAAAGTTTGATTCAAATTATTCCATAATTCTTGTAAATTTATGGTCTCTATGAATCTACAGTACATCTTGTGCAATACATTGTTCTTGTCTCGAACTTTTTCGAAGATGTGTCGCAAGATTTGCAACAACAACAATCTTTCGTTAGTGAAAAACGACCAAGTGTTTTCAATTAATGCAATTGTAGTGCAATCACACCTGACAAATGCTTTTAGTTTCAAAATTTTTCTTATATCGGTTTCGTACGCCAACAAATTCATCAACAGCATCTTCCAGCACACAGTCACATCCAAATCGAGTTCTTCGCTTAAATTGTTCACAAACAAATTAGTCACCTCGTCCTCTTCCAATAACTCACAGCCAAAAGCCACTTTGTCGTACCATTTTATATAACTTTCTTTTGAGTACGGTTTGTAATATAATAAGCCTCTAGCAAGTTTATTCTTGTATTTATTAAACAGTAAGCCATCAATATTAAATAATTCGTTGCTAAGTGATTCCGCGGATAATAATTGCGTGTGAAGATTTTTCCAAAAACTTAAATCGAATAAGTTAAAGTTAGAAAATAGTCATGGTTACAAAAAAAATGGAACGTAAAATGGGAAATTTTGTGGGACTTACATGATATCGTCATCCATTTTATCTAATTAAGCAAAGAAATATTGCGAAAATCACAAAATATAAATAATTTTGGAAGTCACTTTTATAATTTGAAAATGTTGACAATAACAAGAAAAAACGGTTTTTGCACATACAATTTTGCGGAATGTTCTGCTTCAGTTCGGAGTAGAATGTTTGAATTTAAACGGGAAACTGTTTCTACATATACGTATAGAAATTTTCACATATATTATAGAAATCTATGGGATATTTAAATAAAACTTGATTGATTTTTTAATAAAATTTATTAATTTCGTTAAGAAAGTGTTTAATATACGTGAGCTGACAAAAAATTAAATTAAAAAATATATATATTACTTTAGCATTATAATAATTTACAAAAATATTATATACAACGTTGATGTGTTAAGTTTTTTTAGTCGTCAACGTTAACCATATGTCCATGGACAGTTGCTGATTGATGATATCTTCTTCTATTTGCAAAATCTTCATTATCTTCATTTAATTGTGCCGATGTGACGTCAAGTCCTGGATGGACTGGAGTTACAACGATTTGTTCGTAGTCTGTATAACGTTTTCTACACACAAAATACATATTAACGTGAAATAATGTCATCATTAATCAATAAACTACCCGAAACAATGCAACAGTGTCGATTTGAACCATCGGAAGAAACGAAATTCCGATGCTAAACCTGGCTTAACAGCTGGATTTGCAGTACCAATATATAACCATACTAAAAACACCACACTTATACAACAAATCGCATAAATCCAGTTAACAGAAAACATAATTATGATTTTCAAAGCAGCACCGAACAACGACAACCATCTATTACATAAACTGGAATACCAGTTCTTCAACTTAGAGTGTATGTGCGTTTTTGGTGTTATTGGTGTTGTTTCACTGTTATCATCCGGTGAACTAGTCGATGTTGAACTTGAACCACCCTGTAAAACAACAAGAATGTACCTAGTTCAACGATATATTTAGTAAAAATTTCATTTACATGCAACGTTTTATGTCTTGTACGTTCTGGAAATAGCCTATCTAAGTCGTTTTCTTCCGAATCAATATTAACTGTTTGCCTAGGACGATGGAATCTTTGCTCTCTTTGGTGTTGTATGTCAAATGTTTGTGCTAATGCAAAATACGAATAATCTATACACGCATATGTCAATAAATAAGGCATTGTCACAATTGGTGCTAACGTATTTATTTCACCAATTATTATAAATGTTACTGTTACAACAGCAACAACAACCATAGAATACAGTGGTACTTTATTTGGTCCTCTCTGCAATGGGAATTTTTTCAAATTACGTATACTTCTTTCGCTATATCTTTGATGCTACATCACAAATAGTAGAACATATCAAATTATGTTATTATTCTGCATTATCGCATTAATATTATAGGGACTATTAAATAAAGATGGAAAATATTTAGTTGTGTTAATCATACGAATGTAGTTAAGCACTATTAGGAATATACGTATTTCGCGAACAATTCATCATTTTTATGAATTTCTACAAACATTTAACTAGTGCAGTCCCCCGCATACCTTTTTACAATCAAGTAAAACTTGAGAAATTCGTATTAATTAATGAACATAGTTTCTTTTTTGACTCACAATTATTGGATTAGTTCGTACAATTATAATTTGTGACGTAGCATCAAAGATATAGCGAAACTACTATATATACAATCAAAAAAATAAATAGTTCAGCTTACACCGGTACCCAAAATGCCGATACCAGGCACGACATTTTCCAATGCAATCGATTGCAGCACTCTCGGTGTACCATACATGGCCCCTAAACAGCTAGACATCGACGATACATACAAACCGGCCAATAATAAGACACGAATGGCAGACACTTTGGCAGCAATCATAAAATCGGTTAATAATGTGTCACGTTGACATGTAGCACCAAGAAATATAATAAATACAAGATATAAAAATGTTCCAGTACTAATTGCAGCTAATGAACCATTTGGTATATTCGTT
>SSSI01009966.1:0-12746 GCA_004796505.1 Oryzaephilus surinamensis
TAATATTGCTTATATTAACAATTAAAGTTAAACCAAAATGTTATCAAAGTATGTAATATAACTGTAACTTTTTTTTTAACTAAGAAACTTCATTTTAAATGTCAATATTTATATACATTGTACAATTTCTAAGTTATGAACAAGAGAAAATAACTTTTTTTTTATTTATAACATAGGTAATTAGTTTATATTTGTAGCTGTTTTTATTTTTCTTTTTATATAAACTTTATCTTAAACTACGTATGCATCTCTGACAAATGAAATGAGGATTCAAAAACTGAAAAAATAGTACATACAAAATATATATATTAAATTACTTTTTAGGACGACATTATATTTGAAAATTAAACACATTTTTATCGTCCAAATGGTGCAATGAAGTTTTCTTCTAAAGTGAATCACTAAATGTAATTACAAACTAAAAATTGTTTTATACATATTTGTTCTTAAAAATAATAAGACACGAAACTAAAGCACACATATAACACAACTTTTAAACATTTAGTGATGCACTATATTTCACTTAAAAGAAATTATGTATTTATATATATATTTATAATCACTTAAAGAAATAATGTATCTCTTTTATATATATAAATGTTATGATTAATTAGCTTTGTCATAAAAATGGGAGTGGATGAAAAGCCGTTACCTTATAAAACTCAACACAAATTGACCTTTAAAACAGAAATTGTTCTAATTGAAAAATGAACGAATTTCATTTAGTCACAAAATATTAAACAAGCATAATATGAATTTACATTTAAGAAAAATATTTAACTGTTTATAATAATACACGAACGTAAATTACACAAAATATTGGTTTTCTTTTCTTAAAACTTAAACAAATACAAGAATAAACACATTCATTCGTAATACTTTCATACAAAAATCATTTTTAAAACGGAAAGATTTTTTTTTATAAACTTGTTTTAACGTCCACAAACAATAAAAGGAAAACTTAGAAAATCAATACTTATAAAAAAATAAAAGTGTTCTATTTTTTGATAATTTTAAAACAAAAACTGGAAACTATTCTTATCAGGTTCTTATCATATTCTATCTTATTTTGGGTCTATATTAATGTATTTATAAAAAAATTTAAATAGCCCTTTTTTCTACAATATAAATTTTTTTTATATAATCATTTTCCTACTTTACAACAAAACATACACTCGTTAAAGTTTTCTTATTAAAACTTCCATTCACACCCTTTTACATATCGTCTTTATCATATTTTATCTTTTTAACAGAATGGTATTGGGACTCTGGTGCACGTTTGATGGTTTTGTTCGATCCCGTAGTGTCTAAATTAAATAAAAACAAAATTTAAAACAAGTTTTTAATAAAAATTAGTCATTTACAAACCTTGCAACCACCTGACTTGTGTAGCTGGCCCATAGCCTTTTTCATTTTTAGCAGCTATTCGGAATATAATAGCAGCTTTCGTTGAAGTATCTAAATGAGCGGCGGATAATTGTTGATTTGAAACTACACAAAAATTGCTTGGACCACAATAAACACGAACAAAAGCCAATGGCGCAGGTGGATTATCTTGCTATAATAATAATAAAAAAAATAAACAATAACAACAAAACAATAATTTATTTAAAAAAAAAATTACTTTCGCTTTCACTGCCAAGTAAACTGAATATTCTAAGATGTCTCCTTGATTGCTGCTAGGCGGTTCCCATGACAAATGTGCTCCATCATTCGATTTAGCAATTTTAATGGCAGACGGTGCACCAGGAAAACCAGGTAAACATGTTTTGAAAGCGGAAACTTCACTCCATTCACCACGTCCAACTGTATTAATAGCGGCTACACGAAATTTATATGCAGTACCTGGTTCTAAGTTCATTCTTGGAAAATTTGATAATTCTGGCAAATTATCGATCGATAAATCATCTGTGTCTTTGTCTAATACGAAATAACTGTGTACATCGTAGCTGCAGCCTTTTATAAATCCAACTGTGAACCATGTTTCTTTCGATTGTTGTTGTGATCCGTTTAATTCAGTCTTTTTTATGTCCTTCGAATGATCTAATGCTGCTGATGCCAATGCACTTAATGGATCATTATTTGTAGCATCCTTATTAGTACGTTCCTCTTCCGTGTTTGTAGATTCATTTGAATTTTGATTAGATGTTGTTGCATTTATGTTACTATCTGCTTCAAATTTATTATTTCCATCTTCGTCCCGTTGATAATCCAACGGTTCATCTTTAATATCGATGTCCATATCATCAAGATTTTCTTCTTTAACTTCATTCTTTAATTTAACATCACCATTCACTGTTGTTTCTGTTGAATCCGCTTCAGCAGTAGTTGTTGTTGTTTTCTTATCATCAGGATCTGCTGTATCTTTGCTTCCACCATATAAACCAATTTTTCTATATGGAACTACTGGCGATCCACCATATAAGCCTAATCTGTATCGACTACCACCTTTTAATCCAAGATGACATTTCTTTTTCGGTTGTTTTCTAGTATCTTCATTTTGTCCTTTGTATGACTTTTTGATTACAACTGGAAGTGATTTTACTAATTTATTTACATCGGCATTTTCCTTTTCCTCAGACGACGATGATGATGTATCTATTATTAATGGTAATGATGGTATGGCAGTACTTGTTGAAGCCCCGGATGATTTTTCTGTAGCTATGCATGTAGAACATTTATTTGTATTTATTCTCGGTCCGCGTACAACACTTTCGTCAGTGGAAAATGTTTCATTACCGTTGCCATTAACTATGTTATCTTTTGTTATGTCACTGCTACTACTGTCTTCAATATAACTTTCGTCAATTGTACTACTACTGTCGTCAATAATAATAACTTCATTAATTGGTGTTGGATACGTATCAAAACGATTTAATTGTGGTGGGACAGTGGAAACATTTTCTGTTATTTGTGACATTTGTGTAGAAGTTGCTGTTACACCTTGTAAAAATTCGTCTTCGTCTTTACAATAAAAACTGTCGTCCGATGAATCTTCAATAGACGGTTCAAGTGGATATTTAGCATAATAATTGTGTTCACAACGTATGCGTACTACAGCTTCAGGACCTAATAGAACAGTATTGCAGTATTGGGGTACATAATGATTTAACAATCGCCCGTAATCTAAAGCGCCTCCTTTGAGACCCAATTTAAACATACACCCTCCTTTCAAATTGTGTTTTTTTATTAAATACCGGGGATTACCTCCTAAGAGTCCGGAAGCTTCAGGTAATGTATCATTTGTTGGATCGTCACTAGTTAATTTATCAATGTTATGATCGTCTGTTAATTTTCCACTATCTTTATCTTCCGGTACAATTAAACCGGCTTCAGCTGCTAATGCAGCTAAAGCTGCGTCCGTTGTAGCTGGACCTTCAAATGATGTGGACGCTGTTAATTAAACATATTTTTTTAATAATACTAATCGACAAAACCAGTTTTAAGCATTTACCAATTGTGGCTGTGGGTTTTGGTCTGGAAACAACCATTAATTTTGGTTGTTCACTGCTTGTCGATGTTGCAGAAGACATAGGTAAGCGCACAATTTTACTAACACCCTGTTGGGGTTGAACTAATGTTAACGTCTTGTTACTGCTCGCCATTTGAACAGTTACTTGTTTACCACCAATCATGACCTGTTTCTGTTAGTAAAAAAGTAGAAGAAACATTTTACGATAAGAAAAGTATAGTTAACTTTATTAATTAAATAAATAAAATTTAACTGCTATACTACTACTGGCAGATTCCATTATAACCAATTCTCTTTAAAATTCTTATAAAATCTTAATAGAAATTTTAAAATGATGTGCTTTAGCTTATTTTTAAACATTTAAATATTAAAAAACCTGCACTGCAATTACGAAACTTACTTTTATTGAGCCGTTTGGACTGATTTTTTTATAAATTTTATTCGTTTTAAGACTTTTCTACTTAAAACATGAAAACATTTGATTATTTTTAAATTCTAAAATACCGTTATACCAGCAGTGCAAAAACTGTTGCACTGGAAAACACCCATTTCAAGACTAATCAATATTTTACAAAGTATGATATCAAGTTAAGAGAATTGGCAATAATTTTAATAAATGACAGAAATAGAAATAATCCAAAAACAGTTTATTCAAATATATAAATAATAATTCTTACGGTATTTTTCGATAAAGTAACATTCTTCGGCGATCCAACAACAGTCATTGGCATAGAAATCGTAATTGGTTTACCAGCAATTTTAACACCTTGTAAATTTGTTATCGACGATGCAGTAGCAATTGGTTGTACATTAACATTTGTTGTTTTTGCTGGTGTTACATTGACCGATTGTGCATTTGTAACTGTTTGTATATTTTTAAGTCCTGTATTTGAACTAACCACTAATACTTGCTGATTACCTAACGTTGAGATTTGACCTGGGGCTCCTTTCGATAATACTAATTTCCCCGTTGTTTTGTTCATTTGTAAAAGATTGGATGGTATTGTTTTCAAAGTTGTGGTAATAACTTTATTCGAAGAATTGCTTGGTACAATTTTAACAATTGTATTTTTAGCTTGTTGTGGTAGAACCGTGCCACCAGTTTTATTCTGTACAATACTACCAGTTTTTGGTAATGTGGCTAAAGTCATGCCAGTACTGGTTTTCACTAGTGTCACAACTTGTTGTGGTACACCACTAGTTTTCTGTATAATACCACCACTTTTTTGTACTATTAATTGTTTGCCACCAGCAGCTATTTGTTGTGGTGTTGCTTGTCGTATAATTGTACCTGTTGTACCTTGTACACGTACCGTTGGCGTACCTACAGCCCCCATTAGAAAAAGAAATATTAAGAAAACAACAACATTTTATAAAAAACAATTATTCTACCGATTTTGATTTGAGCAGTTTGTGGTACAGCTACTTTTTGTGTAGCTGCAGCAGCCGCAGCAAGTGCTTGTATACCCGACATTCCCGTTTGCGTTGTTGTCTTTGTAGTGCCTTCAGTATTTGCATTTGTTTGGCCTGTTATTGTTGTTACAGGCGATGTCACTAACAACGGTGTTGTACTAGTAGCTACAACTGTACAAGAACCATTAATATGATGTAACAAATTTATTGTTACGTGCTTTTTTACTTCAGAATAATACTTTCTATGTGAAAATATACCGCTTCTAAGCTATTAAGTGATACGAACTGTTATAATACGCTTGAACATAGATTTTTTTACATTGTTATTAAAATATTGAAAACAATGCAATAAATTTTACAGTTTATCTCTCATTTTACTATTACTAATAATACGTACTTAGGATACGTCTAAAAAAATTATAATTTTTCGATTCAAGTACCTCACACATTAGAATCAGATGTCAATTATAAGTAAATTTGGTTAAATCAATAAAAATTGGTAAACTTCTGAAGTTAACTAGCCAATAAATATCGAGAAATGAAAATCTTACCTTTAACGATTGGTTGTACTAACTTCTGCGGAGTTAATTGCAATGTATTTACAGTTTGTTTTGGTGTTACTGAACTAGGTGTAGCAATTTGTTGTACTTTTGGAGTTGTAACTAATGGTGGTGGTACATTTATTGAAGTTTGTGTCGGTTTTGGAGCCGAAACTACAGGTGGAGGCAAATCGTATTTTTGTATCTAAACAAAATACATTGACAAACATTAGGAAAAATCCTTTTTAAAACCATCAAAAATGTCTTACTTGTAAGATGTAGGTTTGAACTGATGGTGGTCCAGTCCAATTAACTTCCAATGAAGATGTGGCTGCTTTCACAAGCGATACACGTCCTGGTGCTGCTGGTTTATCCACCTCTAAGTACCACAAATCCTTGCAACAAACCTAAATCAAACAGCATACGCATTTAGTATTATTGAAAGTAGGATCCAATTGGACTTTTATTACTTGATTTTTCCATGCTTTACGATATCCATCACGTCCAGACCAAATATATAATCTTGTACTAATACCAACGGCACAATGTCCAGCTCTTGCACACGGCAAATTCGTTTCATTTGTATTTAATATTGTAATATCATCCCAATTTAGTGTTTCTAAATTAAGACAAGCCATCGTACTTGTACATTTCCATTCTTTTTCATTTGTTGCCGATTTAACATCATCAGCCACAACCGGAACCCAACCACCAAAAACAAACATACGATTTCCTATTAATGTCGATGTATGCAATGATCGTGGCAATGGTATTATTCCTGTAACTTGTGGTTTGCTCCATGTAAATGTTTCGGTTTCTAAAAACCATAAATCGCCTAATCGACAACCACTCATACCACCATAAATCACCAAAAATGATTTTCCCTTCTTTTTATCATTGTATGCAACACCAGTGTGAGATTCTCTTGGCGGCGGTGATGGACCATTTGTCATTGGTATATCCCATTGTACTGGATTACTACGTATATCTAATGTATACAAATCGTTTAAGTAACGTGGAACGTTATTTTTGGGATCAACACTATCATTTGCCAATCCACCAAACAAATAGACTTTTGTGTTAACGAGAGTGAAACTGTGTCCTAAACGAGGACAGGGTGAGGAGCCAGCTTTTGGTGCTTTCGGTTTTAAACGTCTCCATTCCCATTTAGACGCTTGCAATTCATATAAATCGTTACTGTATTTGCCATATTCAACCATTCCACCAAATACTAACAATCTGGTTCCTTCAACAACGAAACCGTATGCGGCACAGCCTGGGGGCACATCGCCCTTTGTAATTGGCACAAACCATTGGTTTGTTGCTGTAATAATATAAGAGTTTTTATAGAACGAGGTAACCTAGCATTTGCGAAAAAAATGTATTCAT
Source organism: Oryzaephilus surinamensis (assembly GCA_004796505.1). Taxonomy (NCBI): domain Eukaryota; kingdom Metazoa; phylum Arthropoda; class Insecta; order Coleoptera; family Silvanidae; genus Oryzaephilus; species Oryzaephilus surinamensis. The sequence goes on from SSSI01009966.1 coordinate 6,814, forward strand.
ATACATATATCATAAGAAATAAAAAAGAAAACGCAAATAATTGAATTAAATTTATTAATGTTATTCCTTCTGATTTATTTATTGTTATAACATTATAAAATAAAACCGGCAATTTTGAACAATTTATCAAAATTTGTATACAATTTAGGACGCCATCTTTGATTCTTGTTGATTTGTAATTAGATGGTTAATTAAACAGAAAAATGCTATTAATTACGTTGTATACGTGTACAATAGAAAATTAGAAAATAATTGACGTTGTCTAGTTTCTAAACAGCTGTGTCATCAATATATTTTCGATATTGAATTGATATTTTAATAGGAAAAAAAGAAAACAAAGCGCGCGCCATATTTGTTAAGCTCTAACTTCATATCAATATACCTGTATTGTAAACATGTAATTCATCCACAATTCCTTCATTTCCGCCACCAAAAACTACCATTAAATCTTTTATAGCAACAGCACGATGTCCATGCCTTGGTCTAGGCTGAGGTCCAGTGGGATTAGCCACTAATTTCCACTGTAACGCCTTACCCGCCATTACGTGATCACATTGCACTTTACTTATACATCAACACGGCTAAGTTTTCAACAATCGAATACACAACTATTTTATTTAATTTTTTTTATCACATGGGATACACATTATTACATAAATGACTGTTTATATGCAATTATAACACACTAAACTAATATGTTTGGTACAATTCAAGTCGTTTTTTTAAGAAATATGTTATAAAAATTTTATAAAATAACACTCGCCGACATTAGCGGCAAAACGTTACAAAAATTTATTTCGGCAGACGGCAGACGACAATCGGCTTCACTCGGAGGGGGATTGCTGCCAGCGCCATCATTACGTCAATGTCCACAACTGAATGTACACATTAGAAAACTGTTGTTTTATTTATCGCGCTAAAACTTAAAGACGCGGTCATTTTAATAAGTAATTTGTGATAAACATTTATTGTTTATAGTTTTTAATTGGTATTTAATTATAAAAATTGATTAAAAACAGACAATAATATTGTTTATACTGTTGTGTAAGTTATAAATAGTCCTACTCCTAACAGTTCTTCAAATTCAATGGCAAGTTTTTTCTAGACAAGACAAAACAAGGTAAAAATTTTTAAAAAGTTTGTGTTCTTCACTAGCATTAAAATCTCCTAAAATTTGTTATAATCGCTTCATATAAATAATTTACTAAATCATTAATGATAATGATTGATTTACTAAATATGTTCTAAAAATAACGTAATCTTCAGATTAAAAATCCAATAAGACTATAAATTTCGTAATAGGTTATAAAGAGGTTTCAACAAGTAAAGACATGGTTTTTATTAGTAAATAAATGTATTTGCAATTTTATTATTTTATAAACTAACAATTGTTCACCTCAAACACCTCAATTTTACATATCAAGAATAATTTAATAGATTAACAAATTTTTTTAACGCTTCTTACATTACTTAAATGGTATATTAAGGTTTCCTAATCTCGGAAATACTAAAGTAGCAAATATACTGCTTGTGTAACCCACAGTTTGTTGTTCAATATGTCCAATGTCTTTTGCGTCAGCTCTAGATATGTCTCCACGTAAACTTAATAATCTTAATATGTGATCTTCGGTTATATCATGATATTTTGATACAATTTTATGTAATTCCAACACAATCATTTCTTTATCACAACGTATAACTTCGGATAGCATTAAAATAGCCTCAAACGGATCCTCACTTTCGTTTTTGATGTTTGTGAAGAGCAGTTGAAGTTTTTTCGTTTCAGCAATAACTTTATCGGCAATTTTTCCATAGTCCTCTTTAAATGCCGTTCTTCTTGAAAGCATTGCTTGTAAATAGTTCTTAGCCACCATGTTCCGTGTTTGTTCGACAACATATTTTAAATTTGCATCAACTAAACGGGAATAATCCTGAAAATAGTCGTCCAAAGTAGCATAGATGGTATCAACAGCTGTTGTTACAGTTAACCATTGTTGAGTGAACAGTTTTTCGAAGTGTTGTTCTAAATCTTTTGATAATTCTTCTAATAGTATATCACTGGTGTCGTTTCGTAGGTTCTAGAAGAGATTATGTTAAATTTTCAAGTGTTATACATTAACTATAGGCTTACAATGAAAGTAGCTCGTAGTTTGTTGAATAATTCGCTTAGATTTTGCGGAGAAGTCGAACTTAAATACTGTTTCTCTAATTGTGATCCTAAATCGATCAATTCTAAGCAATTGTTCGTGATTTCTATGATATATTGAGTAAAATACGGAATCTAAAGGAAATTGCATGATAAAATCGTGAGTTAGAAATAGATATGTGTAGAATTACTTTGTTTCTGTCTTCAAAATACATCTTTCTAAACTCCATAACGCTTGCACGATAAGAATGTCCAAATTTAATAACTTGATCAATACTAACGCTCAGTACTTTGAAAGTCATTTCATCGCTAATCGTTTTAGCGACTTGTAAATTTTGATCAATCATTTGAAAAATAATTATTGGGGCTGATGTACCAGAATAAACGTCGAAACGTGGCTGATGGCTGGCATACCACTCGAATTTTTCCGATTTTAAAGTGTTGTCCATCCATTCAACATAGTTTTCTTCTACGTTCTGAAAAAGATCGGGTATTGATCAACGAAAAATGAATTTATAGTTATTTGAACAAGTGTACGACTTTCTTAGTATTAAATTCAATTCAATTATGATTAATTTCATTTAACGGGATATTGAATCATAAAATTTTTTGAATGTTAAAGTTAAATATAAACTTTGGTGAGGTTGAAATAATCTATTTTGAAATACACGTGTTAATTTACGTTTAATAATGGCGGAAATGCATCTTATTCTTAAACGGAATTAAATTTTTCTCGTTATACGTATATTAAATTCATGGTGGAAAATTAAGTTTTGTCGCTTTGTTAATTTCGAACATAAAAAAGCTAATAAATGTGTTTTTGGAAGATTTTATGATTTCAAATAAATTTTCTTCGATTTCATATACATTTTCTCTTAAACAATACGCAATTGTGTTGGCGTAAATTTTGCAAAATTTTATTACTTTCAAGTAATCCGTTTGCAAATTTTCGATCACAGGCTGTGGTAAAAGCAATCCTAGCTTTTCTGTATGTTCAATTAGATCGGGATGTCCTAACATGTCTTTAGATTTATAAGTTTTCATTATCCATGACAAAATCGTGACGTATTCGTTACCTTCCAAACCATTTTGAATGATTTCTTGCAACTAAAAACCGAATCTTTTACAATCAAATGGCTTATTATAATAGAATATTACGTGAATAGATAAGCATTTATGATACATATTGATGTACAAATCCATAATGTTATAACGAGGAGGAAAACAAGGTATACATAAAGTTTTAACAACTCTTAAATCCTCCAACATCATTTGTCTTATCAGCTCCAGATAGCGTATTAGCCAATGCTTATTATCAGCTCTTTCCTCCAATTGTGTCCCTTCAATTTTACTCGATACCGACTTTTCCAGTATCTGAAAAGCCATTTCTTTCCACTTTTTCGGACGTCCTGGCGGCATAAAACCAGTTTGTTTATGTTGTTTAATTGCATCTTGATCAGATTTTTCTTCACGTTCAATAATACGTAAAGCTGTTACTATAACAGTTGGATCTTTTCGTACAGTATTCAATGTTCTTGATAAAATGAAACGTAATTGTTGCTCCAAAGACGTTGAAAGTTCACTAACATCAGCAAAATATGCTTTTAACATGGACTTATCGTGCGGAGATTGATTTGGTAGCTTATGGAGCTCGTAAAGTAGATCGTCACGTGAATTTTCTAAATCACGAAGACACTAAAAGAAAAAATTAACCAATAATGCCAGCTGTACGTTGATTGGTGGGTGGGGAAACCTTACTTGGTGCGTATGTAACAGTTTGCCTTCGTTTATCCATTGTTTCGTCTTCTCCACACTGTCTGGAACTGTGAAAATGTATTTTAAATTTTCCCGGGCTGTTACATATTGTGAATGTCTCATATTTTCTTCTCGTACTTCATTTAAAGAGCTACTTAAATTGACAACATCGTTGAATAGATTTGTCATTTTCTTGACGCTTTCATCGACTTCTTTAACCGTTTCCAAACATGAGTGTAGTTCGTTTAAGCCCACACGAACACCATCTAATTGCTGTTGCATTGCTGATTTCAATAATGCTTCAACAGATGCTTTTTTACGTGTAAATCTGCGTTTATATTGTTCGACTTTTTCAAGTTGGCCAGGTCGTTGAAACATCGTTATTATATGAGCAATTGCTGCTTTTTTACTACCCTCTTCCAGCTCCTTCATATTTGATTTTCCTAATATAAAAAAAGTGTTCTTAATTTTGTTTGGAAAATCATTTCCACTTACGTTCATTCATCTTTATTAAATTTTCTTATCTTTTTTATAAATATATCATGTTTTAGGTTATGTTTTCTTCAAGGCTACGTCAATATTTTCTCTTCTTCTTCGTTTTGGCGGGAACATTTTCAAAAAGTAATTTTTTAAAAGAATTTTATTTTAATGAAAGGCATTATAATATATGTATATCAACATGTATTAAAGTACTTCCAGTTTAGTAAACAATAGACATAATATAATAATAGTCTTTTTATTATTATTATTAAAGAACTAGAGTAGATGTTAATGAATACAATTTTTTTTTGAATAAAAATAACTTCCTTAGACAAAGGGCATAGGGCATATGAATTGTTTAATGTTTTTAAAGCGAGTGAAAACGTTTTGTATGACGTATTGTATTTGAATAAGAGCGTAAACGTTTTTCGTATTTTTTATTATTTTTCTTTTTTTTTTGTAAAAATATATTATGTTACTATAAAATTATATCAATTTTTTCATATGTATAAACAATGTTGTGGAAACAGGATCCTCCGTATATGTTTTTTGGACTTACAATACAAGAACAAATATCATTTTGTCGTGTAAGTAAATAAAATTTTGATTATCTATGCTTTTTTTTGAGGTTTTGCGGTAGTAATAATAATATAATACAGTGTGTGTTGCGCTAATTGTCATGAAAAACAAACAATGATAATTTTAGATAAATAAAATATCCTGCCAAAAATGAAATTTTCTAGGAAAATATACAGGGTGAATCGTACAGGGTGGTGTAATTAATAGACGTAAAAAAAAACGCCAATTTGATTGGTTTATTTGAAATGCTCCAATAGTGATTTAGAGTAACACGTGTAAAAATAAGACAGGGATAGCGCTCGATAAAATTTAATATTTTATTGCGTCCTAAATACCAAAAATTTTCAAAATTAACAAAAACAAAAACATAAACAAATTTATATTGCTTTTATTTGTATAAAAATTAAAAATATTAATATACACGTAGAAATCCCCACTATTTAAAAAATGTTCTTATTTATATAGAGGAGGTTAAAATAAATTCATTGCGCATTTTAGTTGAGTCGTATGTTATTTGATTTTGATCATTTGTATGATAGAAAAGGTGCAAGTTGTTATTTTATTTTATGTGGTGAAATATATTGAAATTAACATTAAATAAAATCATAACAAATAGATGATTTGTATCATAATTAAATAAATTAAAAAATATATATACAGACAATTATATTAAATTTTCAGTGTAGTTGAACTGTTATTAAACTATAAAATAAATAACCGGTCAATTGAACTGTCAGCAGACTGTCAGAACAAGTGTGGATTGTCAGCAGAATAAAAAAAAATAACATTTTAACAATAACAATTAAATTATTATGTATTAAATAAATGAAACTGTATAAAGATGTGTCGATATTGACAAAATAATTATGTTCGGATTAACTATGTTTCGTTTGAAACGGATAAAATAAGAATTAAATCTAGAAAAAACAAATCAATTTGAGGTTAGGTTTTGTGGCAAGTGTGTTTTATGTGT
>SSSI01009967.1:0-24212 GCA_004796505.1 Oryzaephilus surinamensis
CATTATGGCACCAAAATGGACTTTTTCCATTTCATTCACTAACTCATTCATTCAAAAACTGTATACTATACAAATTTGATATACTCGTATACGTATAATAATAAAACTTGTCTTATTGATTGCGATTATGACTTTCTTTTAAAAACTAACAAAAAATTAATTTCAAATATAGTGAATAAAAAAATTGTGACTGTAAAGAATTATAGATGAAATAGATATGTAACAGTTCAATAGCGATAACTAAAATTTATGGTTATTGATCATGTAAATTTTGTAATAGGATGAAATTGTCCACAATATAATTTGATTATACATATATATATGTATGTATTTCATTCGTTTTGTTATATGTGTATTGTATGTACAAGTATTTATATTTGTAATTTAAATGGTAGTATTTTTTATTTTTTCATTTTTATCACCACAGTACCTTTTACAAGCGAGAAAATAAAATAATTTAAAAAAAAAGAAAAATTGCTAATTCAGAATTTATTGTTAATGTATACCTACCGATTCATACATAATTTGTAAATAAATAACAAAACTAGAGAGTGTAGAAAAACTCAGTACAAGAACGGAATGATAGTGCCTTTAAGTTTAAAATAACTTTTTACTTCAATTGAAATAATAATGTCAACATTGACATTTCAATAAGTAAACAGGAAATTGTTTTTCACTGTTTAGTGGCGGACACATAAAACCGTTAAAACATTTTACAATTACATATTTACCAGTTCATATACCGTCTTAAATATACAGAAAAATTGGCTTTATTATCGAGAAACATAAAGTCTTTATAAATATGTGTACAAATTGCGCTGTACCATGAAAAAGCATGATTTCGTGACACAACATTGAATTGTTTCGATGTATTAAAACTGAACTATTTTACAGTTTATGACACATATAAGTGATTTAAGTAATCAGATTACATAAATGTAATTATCTTAAATAGAAATCAAATTGTTTGGATACAATGGCGTTCGTGTTTTTATCAAACATACCATAAACCGTGTTAAATTTGTCGCAACACATTCAGTTGAAAATCACCCCTTCAACTTCCCTATCATAATATAATAACATTATAATCAAGATCGTTCCTCTTCATTTTAAGTATTAAACACGCTCGTCTGTAACGCCTTATTAAATTCCATTCATTTTAAATAAATAGTTTAATTATGTATTCTTTTATTTATACTAGATGTATGAAATTTTGAACACATTTTATAATTATTTCTTTTTTCCTTATTGTAAATTTTCAGTTAGTTCATTGTCGTTGTTATAAATGTGTGCAATAAACATTGAATATTTCTTTTCTAATATCATAATACATACTATTATTGTTGAATGAATGCTACCGGTTTTACGTTTTGATGTTTTCTATTTTATCTATTTGTACAATATATAATTAAATTGTATTTATATTATTGTATAAGAGAATATATCAAATAAATTATACCTACCTATAGAAAAATTGTTTCGAATTTTTATTTTGTAGGAGATATTAAACGTTTTTTATCCATTAAATAAAATTAAAAATTGACTAATAATAGTTAATCACGAAATAATTAGTATATATAAAATTTTTATATAAATATTCAGGTAGTTTCTTAAAAAATGTTTACTACACACAACAAAATCCACTGTTATATTATTTTGAATATCAATCAGAAAAGAAAAAGAAGAAATACAACTGAATAAGTGAGAATCTTAAAATAACCACAATAAATTACATGCAATAAAAGCAAATATAACAACTTAATATTTAAAAAAACATATACACACGTAGTGAATAAGTATTAAAATCGTTTCTATATAAGAAATAAATCTTTTTGATGTTGTTGTTAAAGTTTTTCTGAGACTAATTGTAAGACTAAACCCGTAAAGTAATAAAACGATACCTGATGGCCAACAATATGATTTTTTTTATTAACAAACACACTTCAATATTTGACTGTTGAATTTCTCAAATTCGTCAGAGCTTTAAAATGATTTTATTTACATGCACAATTAACAAATATATTTTTAAGTTGTAATAATATTACGAGAACAGTGCAAAAATCATATTTATTTTACAATATTTATTTGCTTAAGTTTAAATATTTATAAAAAAACTGCTACTTGTTTTGTCAAAAATATAATTTATGATATTATTAACATAATAATAATAATGATATATTAAAGGGACGTTTTTATATATCTCGTATAGTCGTATATGTATATACATTTCACAGTATTATTAAAAAAACATAAATATTAGGGAATATAGTTAGTATAATACTGTGTAATAGAACCGGTGCGACAAATATAAGGACATTTGACAATAGGGCCCGAGATTGGTCAGATATAAATAAAAATCATTGAGACCTTTATTCAACTATACAATGATAACTGTAGCCCCAACCGTTTAACTTTTCAAAAGAGTCAATTTGTATTCACAGTTTAATATAATTGGTCCAAATAGGGTTACACTCTATATAAGGACTAAAAAGGGAGACATTTTGCAATTTTTCACAAAGCCCAAAAAGGGATGACATTCATTTACAATCAATATTTATAGAAATTTAATTTAATTTTATTAAGTTTTTTTTTTAACACTTTTATTTATACATATATTATATAGGTTTTTTATTTTTAATGAACATTATATATGTTGTTAATTGAATTGGTAGCCACCCCTGTATGCGACCATAAGTATAATTAGGGTGAGTGTGTTATATGTGTATGTATGTGTGTACATCTCTTAGTACTGCTTTCTGCCTTATAGTCCAAACGATTTAATTATATTTGTGATTTATGACGGTAGCAAATGTAGATAACTTATCATAATTAAAGTTCATTATAACTATGCATCTCTTTATTATATAAACATGTTGTTAAATACTGTAAAGGGACTAATAATATTATACTTAATTTACATTTAACAAAACCATTTATAATTATATTATATAGAAACTTTATATTTAATAACATACATATATATGTATAGTTAATAAATCATACTAGTAATTTGTTATATTATTTTAATAGCTATTTATATTATAACAAAATTGCTATACCTGCGTGTGGCTTTATGTTTAACTCTTTAAATAATTATTTTCCTCAAATTTCTAATTACTTTAATGAATTTAAAACAGAAAACAAAAAGATATCACGTTTAAAAGCAAATCTCCCATAAATTGGTAAATTCGAATTAAAAATAATAAAAAGCGAATGAAGATTCATTTTAAATATCAAAAAGTGGCAATGAATTGTGTTGTCAACATAAAATAACGAAATGCACAATATATGGTAAGTGATTTTAGTCTTAATATATATTTTAGAAAAATATATTCGAATACATATAATAATATAATGAGACAGTTTGTCATGGAGATGTAAAAAAGATGGATAATATAATACGTACATATATGTATATATAAATATAATATATTTAATTCAGTGATGCAGAAAATAAGTCTGGGGTGTTATTTGTGTGTATAGTTATAAAGGTGCTTTGACTAAATGCCTTTTACCAGCCGGCAATCACACCTGGGCTAATGTCATATACACCCTTACTTAGCACATACAATTATACCACAATACAGGAACGGCTTTAAAAAGATTTCATCAAAATTTTATTCATTGTTTAATCTTTATTTGTTTACAAAATGTCAAAAATCATTTCATTTTATTTAATAAATAAATTTCCCATATTTTTAATATGAGATTTTCTTCTATATGAGATAAAATATTGTATATATTTTAAATAAATTTTCAATACTGCACTGTAACAATACCAAAATGAATGAAGTTGAACTAAATCTATTCTATACAGAAATTTTCATTGTAAAATAGAGCTAAAAGCCGACTAAAGTCTTTTATATTGAATGGCATTTTTACATGAACTTCCTGTTTTTGATGCAATTTGTCGTATTCATTTTATTTAACAATATATTATATACAGTAGAGTGCGAGAAAGATGGTCAATTTGACTTTTAGACCTATTATATAGATTTAATATGAGACGTTATTCTATTGTATATTTACTTTTTATTATGGTACTAAAGGGAGTATTATACTATTATTTTCTATTCGCCCTTACCTGAATCCGATTAACTTTAAATCGTTAAAATATATTCTATAGATTTAAAATAATAAACTGTTTGTTATATTAATCAATTTTTACATCGAATGAGCAAATTTGGAGGCCTGTGACGAAATTTAAGAAATATATCAACTATTATAAACTGATTTTGAACATGTTATACGGAGCTTTGGAGCTTCAAGTTGATGTTATGTATTAAAATGTACGATGTGGTATGTGAATGTTTTAACATGTTCATGTTTTTATGTAGTAGGATATAATATGGACATGCTCACGACGAAAATTGGCGTCCAATGTTATTCTAGCGTCGTTGAATACGTCGTCAAGGCAACGTTCTGGCGCCTGGCCACCTATATATTCCTCCACCCTGTTTTAACATTTTTAGATAAATCAACGTTTCATATCTTGTGAGGAAAAACTTTTCGATTTACATATGTACATACAACATGACATTAGAGAATGCTTTTGCCCACATTTTTATCTATAAACTAAAGGATATTTGTAAATATGCAAAAATTCTATTATTTATTATATGTTTTAGCTAGAAAATCTAAATACGTATTTATCTGTTGGGAAATGAAGCTTTTTGTTTTTTTTTTTTTGAAAAAAGGAAGAAAATTGAAACGAATATTTTGCCGAAATCACTTGAACATATTTATTTTTAAATATTACAAATACAAGTTTTTTTTTTTAATATACATAAAATAGCTGCAAAAAAATATTTGCCGCAAACTATTATATAATAAGTATTTATTTTATTAGTTTAATTATAAAGATTGCACGGGTCTGGTTTTTTTTTTTTACAGCACAGAAAATTTGCAGCCCAATTTATAGAGCGGCAATTTTGACTGATGGTTTTTTTTTATTTTAAAAATAAAAATATAATAAAAACAAATAAGATTAATATTATACTAATAATTTTAATATATTATATATAAATATAATAAATTCGACAAAAGTACTTAAACATATTTTACATTTTTACAGATATATTGTATTCATCCAATTTTCACCCTGTCTAGAAAATGATATTTACTTATTTTATTTTTTTTATTTTACTAAACTGTAAAAATGTAAAACTGGAAATTCTGAACACAAAATAAAAACGGAATAACGACTGTTGTAAACGAAAAAATACAAAATGTATACAATTTTGTTTTTATATTGTTTATAATCATAATAGTATTATGAGCTTTCTAATTCTTTTAAATTTATAATTTTTTGTTTTTAAATTGCGTACACTTTGCAAAAAATAAAATAAAAATATTGTAATAAACTGCACTATATTACGTATACATATAATATTTATAGATAATATGTATATTAACATTTTTTTACAATGTGCATATTTATATTTATATGCACGTCGGATTTGACTTTTCCAAAATAATGTTTCACGCGTTAAAATTTTCATATTTTTGTAAAATTTTCTTGTTAATGTTCGCACAAACACTGAAAGATCACTATTTTAATATTAGAAATTATTTACAATATTAGTCAATTTAATAAACAATAATTTATATTCATTTTATTCATTTTTTATAAACGTTTCCATTTTATTCTTCTTCTGTTTCAGCAGTAGTAATAATTTCATTGTAAATTTTGCCGTTTTGCAGCATGCTCATCTTCTGTATCTGAAATGATATCACTGTTTTCATCTGTTTGATTATCAAGTACTTCTTGTTTCCTTTTGGCCGTTGCCATTTCAGCAGCATGTTTTTTTCTCCATTTAGTACGTCTATTTTGGAACCACACCTGCAACAAACAATAGAACTTAATAATAACGTAGGCATTTTTTGTTTTATTGGAAGCTTAATCAAAATAATTGTAGAACATGTTAATAAAATGAAAATTTAATTAATAATAAACTACGAGTTTATATGAGAATGGCGTATCAAATAACAACCTGATCCTTAAAATATATAATTTTCCAAGGGTGGAGTGATAGGCGGGGCTTCTTTTAACTCAATATTAAGGGGTGCAAATGTATATTTATCTAGATTCTAAATATACGTACATGTATCGTTGAATGTTCGCGATACAAGCTATATACATGTAAGTATATCAGGTTTGTTTTCAACGATTTCTGTATAACAGACCTATTATATATTAAATTTGCGAATTACATGCTATTTAAAGCTATAGTAGAGTAATAAATCATGCAAATAGGGTCTGAGAGTTAATACAAGGCGAAACAGGGTAGAAACCAGTAACTCCAGATACCATTTTATACTGATAACATTCTGATTATTTCTGAGTATTATATATTAAATAATGTAATTAAATTAAACAAAAAATATGATATGAACAAATTCATTTATTCGTAATAATCATAATACATTATTGTCTACATGATTTTAATAAATAGGAGTAATTTTTAGAAAAAATTAATTTTCTTAACAAGACAACTGTTAATTTTTTTTCCTTCTACAGTGATTTATCTTTACGTTGTTTTTCCTTTGCCTTTTATATTAAGAAGGGTGAATCTTAAATGAAGATGAACACAAAAAAAAAATAGAAAGAAAAATTATATATAACGTCAAAATGATATAACAACATGAAGTCATAAATTATACGCGTTGGTATCTTTATTATACCATTATTTTTATAAAAATTATCTGATGTATAATATGTTCGATTCGAAAACAATACGAACAAAACAATATAAATATTTTTTCTAACTTGTTGATGTTATATATATGTATGTATAAAATGGTATTTCCTGAAATTACAAATATGGGATTACATGGTTGCTAAATACGCGTGTAAAAACAAATTAGATATTGTGTATGTGTGTGCAAAAGGGTGTTAGATTACATCAGAGAGTATAAAGAGGCGCGTTATTTTCTACATGTGACTGTAAGGGTAGCAGGAGAGGGATGTGTTTAATTTAAAGTGTTGTAGAAATGATTTGGTGAATGACCCTTAATTTGTAGGGAGTGTTTTGTGCTAGTATGTGTATGTGTTGCAGAGATTGGTGGACTTGGGGGGTTGTTGGTGGTGGTGGTGGTGGTGCACATTCCACAGCAACTAATACGAACAGAGAGAACGGCAACATGTACAGCTAATTACGCAGTCACTTAGCGTTAATCGATTCGGTCGCCTTACGTTTAACGGTTAACGACACACTAATGACCCAGCATTTACATAGTGAACGGGGGATTAGGGGGACGAAAATGTGGACTTGGTCCCCAAAAAACCAACCAACTAAAACCCGAACGAACCCCGTCCCACACACACACACACACACAGTGTATGGAGTCCCCCGGGTTTGGGGCCACACTATATATACATATATATGTTATAATGCTTCTGGTGTAATTCATACAGATTTTATCTGAAATTATAAAACCGGACGTTTTGCGCTCACAAACAATAAAAACATATATATATGTCACGTAGATTAGCGATGTCAGCAATAAATCAAAACGTCATTTCAACCCCGAAGAGTCGATTGGCCAGTTTTTGACCGAAAACTGTGCGGAGAGAGGAAATGTGTTTTTCAAAAACGAATTTTCCATCTAACAACTAGAAATGCATTCGATACCACAAAAATAAAATGTCTATATATATGTATGTCATCAGAGATGATGAATTGGTGTCCCCAGTTTTTATTTATTTATTTTTATTTTGGAACAATATAATGGCCGGTCGAAAAACCGGCTCAAAATTGTACAATACGTACATACGTATTATGTTAGGCGAAACTATATAGTCCAAATGTCACCGCTGTTAAGGGGGTTATTTATATTCCATATATCAGTTAATTGAATTTCAGTAAATAATATCCATACTTTGATCCTCACACTCTCTCTCTAATAATGTAATTTCATTTCTGTTTCAATGTTAATCTAGTTCCTATATATACGTATTAATGTTGCAAAATTTTCTCGTAACAAACATTTTGTTTAATAATCATACAGTCACGTTATTATATATATTGATATAGCAATTGCCAACTGCTTTGTTCATTAATTATTTTAACAATTACCATTACTAAATGAATATTTATTATTAATATTATCAGATATATTAATCATAATCCCTTGTACAGTATTGCAGCTAATTAATATTGTATACAAACATTTATTATTTATTATAATATATATAATATTAATAAAAAGAGTTTTATATAATTAATTTAAAAAATAATAAATAAATATAAATATAATATATGTAATACATATATATAAATCAAAAATTTTCATTTTTTTAATAACACCAATTCAAATATAATAATAATCATAAATTATGATTTTATGCATGAATTATAATTTTAATGCCACTAATATCCTCTTATATATAAACTTCCCTGTGTGATGCGACTATAAAAAAAATGCTACATTTAATTAAAACAAAAAACAAAAGATTACAAAACAGCAATTAGAACTTTTAATGTTGTTGTATATTCTTACATCTTTTTGTCGTAAGAATTTTAATATTAATTTACCCTGTTTTAAGAAGGCAGAGGGGGCGAGTTAAAGTTTTGGTTGGATTTAGATGGTTAACTTACATACATATAAACAAAACTGTTAGTCTTGTTGGGCCTTATTCCTTTTATTTAATATTATATATAAAAAGAATGAGATAATCTTAAAAAGAGTTTTTACTAAGATAAATTCGACACCCGTTGTGAGAGTCATTCATATTTTAATTTAATTAAAAGTTGTTACAAAGATAAAATTAATTTTTAATTTTAGCAGTTTTTAGTATAATGAAGCTTGATACCTAACAAGGAGTAAAAGGTAACGTTTTATGAAGACGATCTTCTTTAAAAAAAGAAAGATACACACACACAACATAAGAGTTGAAAAGAAAAAATACAAGAAAATATACGAGTTTTACGATAATTTTCTTAGCGGTAAAACTACAGCAGAGGGAGACTTTTGTCCAGATTATATAATTTTTTTTCAGCATTGTGTTATAGTCTCAAAGGCCTCTTTAGTTTAATGAAGCTTTACATACACACATATAGCGGTTTCACCCCAAAATTTATATGGGGATGTGAGTTTTCTGTGTATACACACTTTTAACTCTTTCATTGCATTTAAAAATGCATGCATGAAAACAATCAATTGTTCCTTCCTATTCATATATGAGAGCTTCGAAAGGATTTAATTTGTGTAAAAATGCAAAAATGTTTTATGATAATAAAAAAAGCGTTGAGATTAAATAAAAATGCTAAATAAAATGCTCTTGCGGGATTTAATAACTTTAAGCTTAAATCTCGACGGGTCCGCATTGTTCAACTTCGATTCCCCAAGCCTTGCTCTTATATATTATTTAAATTGTTAACCATTTCATAATTACTTTATATTACATTTTAATAAAAACAAAATAAATATGTACAACAAAACAAATATATATTATTTTTGATAACGTACAATAAAATGATTAATAAATTACCGAGGTAATTAATTAAAAATTATCTCACTATAATATATTTTATGTTTTGTTGTTTCAACCCTTTTACATAATCCATTGTACAAGTACGTATAACGTAATATTATAATATAATATATTATAATTAAGTGAGTGCATATTCGCAGATGAGTCTCTCCTCTTGTCTCTGACTTATTACAACCCCCGTTTACGTCGTCATCAACAGCACAACAGCATAGCCGAAACGTTGTGTATGTTGTTGTTGTTGTTGTCTCTGCTTAGCTGTTGTTCCATAATACCAAACGTAGTATACAAATAGGGAAAGACAGACAGAGAGAGTGCTACGAATTTTTAGGGGTATACATGGGGTGTTTTGTAACTGTACTTGTATGATGTATCGTTTAAGGGAGGGTATGCGGCTGGGGCATATAATCTCCTGACAAATTGAATTAGGGCGGCGAGATGCTGTATATAAGCGGGAACTTTAGGCACTTGTTTATAACAAACATCGTCATTGCTATTTGGATTTGTCGATCTGATTGATATGGGGCTAAAAGACAGTGGAAAACGGCGGATTTTCCACCACATAACGGACTAAAATGAGATTGATGATCTTCGCGTATACATTTTCTATAATACGATGAATCTACACCATTCACAATTCCTTCTATTTTGGTTTATTTTTTATCCAAAGCTATGGATGTGTCGTATATATCGCGTTTATATTTACGACCATTCAAATTTGATATATATCGCTAAATAATATATTATAATCTTTTTTTATGCACGTATATAACAAGATTTTATTATTATTTTATCTCGTCATATTTCGATCAACTCGAAAATTACGTATTTTTAAAGCTGTTGGTTTGGTTTAATGATTAATCGAGCTTTCAATGGAGCTTTTTAAACATGTTGTAAAAAACCTAGCCCTTACTTTGTTATTTGTTTTAATTATTATAATTGAGAGATAATATAAAGATTTAGTTTAAACTATTAGAATAAAAAAAATTGTTGGAAAATGTTCGGTATGGTAGTTACGTTTGGAAATATATGCATTTTTAGATTCTCAATATTAAAAGTATTATTTTTGTGAACATCATGGGCTTATATTTAAATCTGGGTAGCTGTAGATCCAATAAAAATGCAAATTTTTGATATGTATATGGCCGCATGGGTGTGTGTGTATTAGTAGAAAAAAAAAAGAGTAAAAGGGGACACACGAACTATATATGTTTTTGGTGAGGTGAAGAGAAAGAAAGGAAATTTTACACTTGTCGAAAACGTTCGTCAAACAACAAAGTGGCTTTCCTGTTTTCATTAATTCAGAACATATCGCTGTAACACGCGCTGCCATCGAATTACTCATAGGGGATTTAGATCCGGCCTATTTTAACCCCACAATATACTTAAAGTTAATCGGATTCGTTTTGAAATGACCCGATATATATATTGCGGCAAGTTAATACTAAATTGTAATCATCTGATGACTGACACATTTCAATATGGTCCACTTAACTTGTGTTTAATTGAGAAAATTTACATAAAATCTTTTTTATACTACATAGAAATATGGTTTTACCTTTACTTGTGATTCAGTCATTCCAAGTGCATATGCTAACTTCGCCCTTTCGGGGCCAGCTAAATATTTTGTTTGTTCAAATGTTTTCTCCAATGCAAATATTTGTTGGCCGGAAAATGTCGGCCGCGTGTGCTTTTTTTTCGTATCCTTATCTGGTCCTAATCCACTCATATTCGATTGATTCACTGAAATATACAGAAAAATCATATCAAATTCATTAATTTTACACAATACCTATATATATATATTTTATTCAAATAATCCAAAAAATATCATTTAATTTATCCACATTATTTTTTATGAAGAACAATTTTATTAAGGTTAATATTAAATGGAACAGATTTAATATAATAATAAAAAAAATGTCGAGATTATAATGATAAATCCGACTTAATACACGACAGTTTTAAAAGAACGGAAATGAAGTAATCTGTGTGATATTAGATTAGTAATTCCATATTGGTTATAATTATATTTTGACATTAATATATTATATATGTATATATATCAGTGTATGTGTTAATATAATCTGTATCAGTACTAAAATATATGTAACAATATGAAGAAAAGAGAGATAAAATCTGACACATACTAAGACAAAGGACATGATGTGTTTTGTGGAAACAAAATCAGCGAGTCTGTCTCTTTCTGTATGTAGGCAAGGGGTTGTTTGCTAGTCAGGGTTTTGTGTAACATGTGTTGAAAGAAGGGATATATATGTAGGTATACATATATATAGAAAGATTTTCTGTTAGGTACTGATTTTCCACTGAAACGAAAATTTGTATTCTGTTCACATTTTCGTTCTCTCTGGTATTTTCTATCGGTTAAGTATTGAATTCTTTTTTAGTACTTGTGAAACAATCGCTTTATATAGAGAAACAACTATGAAATTTTATTGCTTTCTACACTATCTTATATATTTTATGATCGTCGATTTAAGGGAACAAAAAATCAACATATACGTACGCAAAAATAGACACATATCATATAGTATTTTTTTATTTATTTATTATTTAGTAAAATTATGTTAAACACTTACCCCATTTATAATAGAGTTCGTTTTCTGGAAACAGAAATAAATACATATTTATGAATAAAAATTGGTTTATCTAGTTTTATTATTTTATTTCAACTTCATATAAAATAGTACTCCTATTATACGTATATATTATACACGTTGAAAGGATGCTATAAAAACATTGTAAAATAAGAGAAATGTCTTAGAGGTGTATTTTCAATGTTTTACTATTGTACAATACATTTTTATATTGTATAATATCTGTAAGATTCTACACAGTGAACCGACCAGATGTCTATATAATAATCTATATATGCTGACAACGCAGAATGTAGCATAAGATGGGCCCCACGGGATACATAAGGACCTCGAACAAATTCAATAATGCATCTATAGTCTCTCGCTTCCACCATCTTACACAAAACTGATGCCGATATCAAATGGATATTCGTTCAACAAGACCTTTTTCCCAAACTCTCGTCTTCTTTTCAACATGATATTCTTCTAACATCGAGAATGTAGTGAACATGTCTTTTTAAATCATTTCAATCGATTATGGGGATGGTATACTTCATATATATATCAATATTGTACACAAAAAATGTGTGTGTAAAAGCGTCAAATGTTTTTCAAAAACTTTCTAATCGAACTTTTAATGCACATTCTTGATTAGAATATTAATTACTCTAAACATGTTATGGATATACATATAGGACTATATATGTATAAATAGAGAAAATTAAACACAGTATTGTTTAGAAGTGAATGGCTCCATATATATAGAGGCTAGAGTGAATATCATCTTTACATTTCATGAAAGCACAATCATAGAATTATTCATATTTAGTGAAATAGGGGAAAGGGTGTACAACACATAACAGACATAACAAAATGTTGTATAAGAGTGTGTTAGCAATTGAGATAAGAGAGATAGTACGATACTAAAGTGGATAATCTCATGATCCCGTTATCTAGAGATATAATTATTCTAACGGGGTGCTGTCTTGCTTAAAACAGCTTGCTCGATCGGCGGCGGCGGCGGCAGCGGTGGTAGTGGTGGTGCGGTGTTGGTGGTGGTGGCGGCATCATTTCTCACACCCCCTATCCCCTTTAGCGCTTCTATATATATGTATATACATATATATGTATATAGTTCTCACACAGTATTCTGAATTCCCCCGGTTGCTAGGTTACCGCCTACAGCAACCGCAGAAACACTGCTACAATGGTGATGCTTGTTCTACACGACACACAGAACACTTCTGCCCCCGATACGGGAAGATGGATTGTAATGATAAGAATCTCCCTTCGCGCTTTTAAAACTTCCAGCAATGCAAAACCACCGCCCAGCAGCATCAACCAAACACGGGGACAATTTCTAATTTACATACTTATACATTTCGTTTTCTTCTTTTTTTTCTTCTCTCAACTCTTTTAATTCCATAAGTGTGCCAACATAATTACAGACTTGTCAATATGAAATGTTATTTTAATTATTGCTTCCGAAATTTGATTGCTATCAACTTATCACATATTGTATGTAACCGATTTATTTGTACAAAATTTATATCTTATCAAAACACTTACATATATATACCTACATACATTCATATATACGTATATGTAGGTATACAACATGCAAATTTAATTAAACACACACAAAAAATAAATAATCTGTTTTTACCTAATACTATTTGAATTTGAATGAAAAGGGACCAAAAACAAAAATTTTTTTTATTCAAATTTGAAAATTAATTGGTTTTATGTTATATGGTGAATAAATATATCACCCTATCAGCAGTTTATAGTGTAATGCTATTACAGTTGAGCTGTATATCCATTTGCGTATCTTTTAATTGAAACAATAAAAGTTCCCTTCATATTTCCCCAAACAGCAGCTCACAATATCAATCCCACATCAATAAATCATGTAATTAAATCAACAAAAAAAATAACACATAATGAAAAATTGAATTGAATTGAATTTTAGAAACTAATATATGATGGGGGTGATTATTTTAATTTTTGTTTGCTGTTTAAATGTTGTATAAATACATACTCTTAATATGTATACTATATATAATATTTTAGTAAAGTAAGACATAAACAAAAGGGAAAATGGAAATGATCCATTTATATAATACTCGTATATAAATTTAATTAAGACAAGTTTGTGTCTTATGTGTTGTAATAAACAGTTATCTAAATTATATGCTATATCATAATCTAGCTAAAAGATGGTCGACAATATGGTTTCTGTACGTACATATATCTATATACGTCTGTTATAACATCCAAGTTTGCTAATTGAAGACCTTGGTACTGAATTACTTGTTCATCGCAGCTACATTTAATGGTCTGTCATGTTACTTTTATACCGTCTCCATTGCCGCCGCCAGTTTTACTGCTTTTACTAAACGTGCAACAAACGACACCAAAATTTACTTTAACACATTTTGTGAAATGTATAATTCTCATATAATAATTCTTTTAATTTAACAATTTTATTGCCATTTTAGGTAATTATAAATTTTAACAACATCATATATTTATGATGTAAGTACTCATATTATAAGTAGGTATACAATTTATTATATACATATATGTATATTATGTTGTTATAATAATTTCAAAATTGTTTCATTTGCTGTCTACACAATAATAAGCAACAAGATAATTTGCGAATAATAAATGGACTATATAACTAAGTGTAAATTTCGTCGTATTATCCAAATGTTATATCAATTTGCAACTCATAAATATAGATATTTGTCGTGAAATAAATGTTATTATCAGTCTGACATATGTTGAGATTATGGTAAAATAATGTTATAGTTCTAGTTACACATTCCTGAAGTGGCTTGTGCTAACATTTATTTACAATACTAGTATAATTATTACAGTCAAATTTAATACAACCATATCAATTGTATTCTCATATTTAATAATCTATCAAAACAACGTCACAATATAACTGATTATATTTAGAAGAAGATTATAAAGTTATTAATCATCTATGTATTGTATTAATAAATATCGTATTTATTATTACCAATCAATAATAATCTAATAACATGAAACAAAAATTTTTGGACATTGTTCAACAATTTTCCATTTGTAAAAGCTTTTTATTCGTATAGAGCTTTTTCATAATAGTTATAACTTATAAGTATATATATTAAATTTATTTATAAATAGGATTTATGTAAAAATGTCAATCCATATTTAAAAATAATAAATAATATTTACTATAATATAACAGATACAGATTATGAAATATAAAATATTGATGTCCTATTGTTTAAAAACAAGGTTTGAATCAGAGGACAGCTATCAGATCTCGGTAATTAATGTCTGGAGCTTGTTTGATTTGCCAAGTTAATAACACTATTGCCAGATGGCGCCGAACAAATAACACATACGTCACCGGTCATTACGTATCCCGTAACACCGAAATCCCATACCATCAGGATCAGGAACAGAGAATATTCCCTAGTATAGACTAGACTCTATATATCCTGTTATGTTCCTGCTCTGTTTCACATTTTATCAAATTGGGCGGTTTATTCTGGGTTCCAATGGTCGGGAGGGGATGTGGAGGTTTTCAGTACATTTCACTCATTTCAGTACTTTGATGGTTGATGGTGCCAAACTCGCTCCTAGTCTAAACTGGCCACAATCACACCTATATCCTATATATGTTACTTGTGTATTATGATATATGATCTAATAATGCTAGAAACATATGTGCCTCTTTGTACGATAACGAAATTTCTATTGATATCACATCTAATCAACTCTAACTAATGAAGAAAAACATATGTTGCTTACATTCTAAAATATTAATAATCATTATTTTATATACACACGATAAATAAATTGTTTTTTATTATAACAGGTATAATATGTGCGTTATTACATATGTACCTATGTATACCTATATATTCCTAAATTTCAGATAACTGTTTTAATGAGATTTTTTTAACTAACTACTCGTATGTACAGTTGTGGGCCGGTCAATCCGCCAGTCAGGTATAAATCTAGAAAGGACGTGGTCCTTTTTGAATATTGAGAAGTGGGTACTTAAAGGGTACTATAAAATATAAATTGCTATACAAAAAATTCGATAAAGTCGATATTTGAATACATATTTTAAATGACTGGCGGATTGAGAAGCCCACAACTGTACATACCTAAACCTAATATACGGAATATACCTAATATTTCATGCATGCCCTTAATATAAACATACATATACTTGTGTAGGTATACATATATGTATATAGTTTGCGATTTATTAATATAGTTATTATTTGAAGAAAACATGTTTGTTTATCAAGATTTCCTCTTAACTTTGAAATATTAAGTAATATATTTTATAATCGTTCATTCTCCCATAAATACCACTAACTAAAACCGAAAACATGTATAACGTATACTCGTATGTAACTGGTATAAGTTATAACGTAGATATAATGTTTCAGAAACAGAGTACTCAGAGTATTTTTCTGAAATACTATTACAAACTATATTCTAAATATAGCAATACAATCATTCCAATTAGTTTTATCGCAATGAAACCATGCTGTAGAAAATCCTTTTATTATTTTCATTTTGTTTTGTTAGATATATTTTAATTATACTGTTATTGCATGTATTTTCTATTATTGTTGAAATTCATTTTATAATACATATTATGTATATAAAAAAGCTACCCTTTGCAATAACAATATCAACAAGCACGAACAAACAAACATTTTTCCAAACAAATATTAAAGAAACAACAAGAAATCAAAATATTATTGTTACGATTGATATGTGTGCTTTTTGGTGGACTTAAAAGGCATAACATCAGGATTGTGTATCCATCTAGTTGAATGGGTTTCACTACAATTACTTGAACAAACATTTGTTCGTGTATTCTTCCTTAAGGCAATTTACTGAAATGTATCAATTTTGTCCATGTAACTTATTATTGCTGTGGTCTTTTTTATTTTTTTTGTTCTTTTAGTTATATTTCAATATTTTATTACAATTATTATTAGCAAATATAACAGTAAAATATATGTATTGTTATTTTACTTGGACAGTAAAATTTTATGTTCTATTATAGTAATGAAAAAAAGTCAGTAAGTTCATCTATTCAAAGGTATACATACATATATGTATATAGATCTCGTACGTGTAATAATTTCTTATTGTTATATGTTTCGTTGAAATTATATATTAAGTCATAAATTTGGAAAAAAATTGAACAATGTATTAATAGTAATAAAAATAAAACACGTAAAATATTGTATAACACATTGGATATACATATTTATACATAATACGTATGTAATACTTAAGTATTATATAAGTTTGAAATACAAGGTAGGTATATATATTTATTACGTTTATTTATGTATGTATGTATGTGCTGCATATGCACATAAGCACATGTACGTATATATATGATATTTGATAATGTGTAAAGCGTTTTGCATCTTGAATTATAAGGTTGTTAATAATGCATTTGCGATATGGAGTAGCATGTTGATGATTTCACGTTCACTTTGAGTTTACCTATTTCGACCGTAATTCCTATAGTAAATAATACTATTCATACACACTATTGTTGATACAGAATATTTGTTTCAGCCACATAACAAACATACGAAATAGTTGACTTTAGTTAACCATCGTTTAAATCATACGTTAAGCAAATAAAAACTTATATTACGAATTAGATTATGACGATATATATATGTATATGACACTTTCAAATTATAAATAGATATGCATAGTTTTGTCAATGACATTTATCTTAATTTGGCAGGATTAAAAATAATTTGAATATTATGACTGACAATAATATAACACATTTATAGGTATTATTATAGTAAATCAAGTTGAAGATTAAAATGTTGCATATTTTTTGGATATTTTGATATAAAAATCTATATAAACTATATAGGTACATATATATAAAACTTACTGTTGGATAGACGATCACCCCATGCAATAGGATTGAGTCTTTGAATTCCAGGCCAATAAAGGCCACCAGCGCTTCTTCCCAATTCGACTGGTGGTTTATTAACTGAATTAGCGGCATGTTGTTGAAAAAAGGCAGCGGCGGCTAAATTGAATCCTCTCAAACCAGAATTTGATGCACTTTGTGCACTATTCGACGCCATTCCTAATGAATTATGTGTAAAGCCCAAATTATGTGGAAAATGCAATGTTCCAGTTGTTATTTGTGTTGGTCTGGACAATATATGGTCAATGCCATGTGGATTGGCACCTTGTGAGCTATTACTATTGCTTGTTGCACCTAATGGACTGCGTGACGTCAAACTGGAACGTTCTATGTGTAAACTTGTACGTTCCCGTAAGACGTCGTCGTTCTTCTCTTGTCCAGCATGTATGTGTTCTGGACTTAAATGGGTTTGATGTTGTTTCATTTCGGTCATTGAATGCAATGCCGCCAATGGTGCCGCCAACATGTTGCGATGTTCTAAATTAAGAAAATTCAAATTTTGTTGTGATGCAAATTCAAGCATTTTCGTAACTGGTGGCGGTGTTGGTGTCACAGACACATCAGAACGGTCACTAGAGGCGTCGCTGTGTTGTGTCATTGCTGCTGGAGACGCCGTGGTTGCAAATTAATGACGCGAACAAGCCGCGTCGACTTTTTTTCTCCGTCGTCGTCTTTTCAATGTTGAATGTTTTCGTCAAATTGACCGTAACTCGACACTTGTACACATTACACAAATCAATTGCACTTTTAATTATAATACCTAATACCTAAGTATTATCTTTAAATTGTTTCAACGTTCAAAATATATGGTACCAGTTAATATAATAATAATGGTCCGTACCCGGCGAGTACTATTTATATTATATAGACACAAAAATGTGGGATACAATTTGGGCTTTAAATGTCTTTTGAGGAAGTTGCTTGACAATGAACTAACTGACTAGCAACTACTGACTGTTCAGTGTTCAGTTTTGAATAAAGTTTGAGGTAAATGAGGAGGTAGATGGGCGGCGGCCACAAAAGCAAGGTGAGATGACAGGATGGTGCGGTGGGGATGTTCTATGAACTGTAGTGCATGTTAAATATGTGCTACTGTTAAAGCTCATTACCTTCGCCTCTATGATAGTCAACGATTCGGGTTGTTTGGGTGCGTTGTATCCCGTTGCGTAGTTGTATTCTGCTCTATTTTTAAAAGAGATTAATGCTTTTTTCATTGGTGGAAAGGAGGAACAACGGAAATGGGACAGAAATGCGATTGGTGCAGTCCCAGATTCCCGGAAACGCCCGTTATTAGTCCCAAGACCGCCTTTCCCCCTCCGACACCCATATTAACGGAGTATACATGGGACTCAATCTGTAAGGAGGTATTTTACTACCATAAACATGTTAGCGGTGGAAGCAAGGTTTGACTATTTATCCTTAAACTTTACTGGATTCAAAAACGCCGGTTCCAGAATCCAGATATATGTATATCCCATCGTCCTGCACAATATTCTTGTTCGCGCTCTCTTCACTCAAATGCACACACTCACGACTATATCTATCCAGAATTCCAGACGACTCATGCACACTACCTATGTAGGCACTTTGTCACCCATAAGATATACCAAAATAACACAAATACTTTTGTTATTAGCTAAAATAATAACTTTATATACTCACTTCTCTTCCATTTTCCCTTTACTATTCCACCCACGTTCCTTATTACATTTTACAAAAATTTCATTTCATATTATATATTATTTACACTTGATCAAATTTAACTCGTAAATCAATTGTAAAAAATTATGTTTTTTTTTTTATTTAAGACTAAAAAATACTATTACATAATAATAAATCCATCATTATCAACAAATAATAATCATTAAATGTAATTTTGTACTCAGCTAATGCCTTAATGTGCAATATCACCAACTTTTTTCCTATTAATCGTTCTAAATCGGATGGAGATCAGTGGCTGTGGAACAGCAAACCTACTACTATCTAATACTATCTATACTCTCGTAGTCTCGTACCAAGTCAAGCAATCCTATCTCTTTAAAGCTCGACAAGGATATCAAGCTTTCAGCTTTCTGTGTTCGTTATTTGCACTGCTAAAGTTCTACAGTTATATAATAACTCACAAGGTATTAAAGTAACATTATAAAATTACAACTAATGTTCTATACTGTTATATATGCATAATATAAAATTTTGTATATAGATTAATTTATTATTTGCTTTAAACGATTATCAACAATTATAAACAAGTTAAAATATATAAATTGTGTATAAACATGTGTATAAAATTTGGCTTAATGAAATTACCATTTATAGTGTATTGTTTGAAACGATTAAAATAAAATGTGTGTACCTACCTACGTTGATATTTTGCGGTGCAAAAGGGTTGGTATTTTGGTGCAAACAATCTACCTATGTAAGGATCAGACTAAAAGCTCTGTAGATGATGTTAATGGAGGGGAACGGAAGTGGCGGCCTCCAAACTGAAGATAGAACTATACTCTGCATATCATTAATCTTAATTAAAGTTAAATTTAGTTATCTCGTATATGGATGCCGGTGTCTATTTGAACGGCATTTTATACAAGAAAAAAAATGCATTTTCTTTGCAATAAGGGATAATTACATTTAATGTATATTTATTCAAGTATAAACGTTTTTTTTTTCCTTCTTCAGTCACATAATAACGTTTTCTACTTAGGTATAGGTATGCTATATGTGTATAATAAACATTGTATAGTTGACTATATTACAGTAGTAAATATTGTAATAAAATAAAAACAAAAATAAGATAATACCAATAGTAGAGTTTGTGTTAGGGGAAATAAAAATATATTTCCATTGAAAAACTGATCTTTCTTTCATAGCAATATTGCTATTCGGTAGAATATAAGTTGATTTATGAGCTATATCGCGCCTAGTTCTGTCGGCCACATAGGAGAAGCTATCAGTTCAAATAGATGTCAGAAATCAATACAATACATTCAATAGTTTTCTATATATAATGTACGTTAAAAGGCTGCCAAAAACAAACAACTTATATGTCGGATAGTATAGAAGAAAATCGGAAAGTGAAAAATATAAATAGACATATAAAAATGAGTTTGATTTTTTTCCTAATGCTCTATAGAACATAATGTTCCAGATTATGTTTTGTTTCATATGTTTTCAAGCAGTCAAACAAAAATAAAAACCATTATACATATATTGAAAATGTTTTTCTAGTATTGACACCTTCGCCAAAATTTGAAATTTTTAACAACATGTTTAAGAAATGTAAGTATATTATTTCAATTTGTATGTGCACAATATATTTTAATACAATTGTTAAAATACATTGTCCTTTTATATATTTGGCATTGTGCGCTTAATTTGGAAATAAATGAAATGACTGACGATTGTATTGCGCAGTAAAGCGTTTTAACGCCCGTCATCAATTAGGCGAAGAGAGATCATTTGTAGCTAGGCAATGGGGATGAACTTTAAGAGGGGATGATTGTATAAACGGGCATAGTTACATTGTAAATATTCGAGTATACTTCGTTCAAAATTAAGTAGACCATGTCACTTTATTACCACATCAAATAAACAGTTAATGAAATAGCTACATTAACATGTTATTTCAGACCTGCTGAACACAAATTTTATAATCAATTTCAAATTGCTACTGAATATTTCCAACTTATTAGGTAATTAATGTAATCAAAATTTTATTATGCATTAGAAATTGAAATGTTTGTATTTTAACGTTTGATAATGTATTAAAAATATATAGAAAAACGAATGGTATTGTATACATATATATAGAAAATTTTAGTTTTGAAAACAATTTCGTATTAGAAAAGATATTGGCATTTTTCTATCTGATGTGTTAATATTTGCCGGGTGATATGGGCAAGATATAAGATGGACGCAGGTGTTTGATGCCGTTCAGCAATTGTTTCTGATTTCTGGAATATATATATTTGAAAAGTATAAGTTAGCCAAACAATACTGTGTATCATTTCCATATACACCACCCCCCTGGTAAAAAGCTTATGGTAAGCCCTCGCCAACAATAAAGCTCGCCGCTACACTGGTGGTGGTGGTGGTGGTGGTGAATCTCTCTCGAGATGGTATACAATTGATTTCAAAAGTACAACTGACCAATGGAAACCATCCAGATTACGATGGCGAAAATTGAATTCAAAAACTTGAACGGAATCTATAATGTAACTGAAAGCATCTGAAAATAAATATATATAGATATATCTTTTTGTTGTGCATGTGAATGTATTAGGTATATTTGTATATATGTGAGACTTTTCTGGATATTATATATATTTTTTATATACGTATTTATTTTTGTTTGTTCTTTCTTAGCTTTGTTGTTATAATAGTTTTATTGTCATAGTTTTTGCAAGATTAGTTGAATTTCTAGTGAAGTGGCTAGTTGCCATATAAACCATTGGTAAATGGTTGTTTGTGGTCGCTTCCGCTAAGTGCCCATTTGTTTCGCTTTAACACGACAATTCTCAGCCTTTTAACACGTCTACTTTACTTCTATTTCTCTATAATTAACTGCCTTTCTTTTGTTCTTTAACACCAAAAATTTTGTCACGTACATTATTTTAACAAGACAAGATTTATTACTGTGTGAAACGATTTTACACCAAATTTAACTTCCAACCCCCATTTGAAAAAAAAGAAATTAAATTTACGTAGCCACTTTAAAATCGACCCAATTCTTTTTAAACAAACATTTTTGAATGTATCTATTAAAGGCTTCATTTATTTTTTAGT
Organism: Oryzaephilus surinamensis; assembly: GCA_004796505.1. NCBI lineage: Eukaryota > Metazoa > Arthropoda > Insecta > Coleoptera > Silvanidae > Oryzaephilus > Oryzaephilus surinamensis. Next base: position 22,874 of record SSSI01009967.1, read on the forward strand.
AAATTATTTATAGTTAAATATAGTGTCTGTTGATTCATTCATACAATTTTATTGTATTTCAATTCTATTTTCGTGTTTTATGGCTCAGAAAATCGTTTAAATGCAATAATAATCAACACATGTGAAAGGTGCTTTTTTTGTTTTCATTTGCAAATAATTGATTTTCAAAGAATCACGTGCATAATAGTATAATGAGCTGTTATTCTTATGTATGTATACATGTATATGATTATATTTTAAGTTGATTAAACATTTTCATTATATTTGTTCAACATTAAATAGAGAGGTACAATATTATATCGGCGTACAAGTCAAGTTTCTATAGTTCTATTTAGTTGCACATAATACAGGGAAAAAGAACATTCGTTTTAGACGCGAGAGCACAAATCGAATTACTTACCCCCATTTTAACATGTAATATCCAAAAGGCTTTTAGCACTGGGGTGGCTGATGATCTAGCAGTAGAACAACCCCTACACATATACATATATGGTATATACGAAATATACCATCGCTATAACGGATGAATTCCACTATGTCAACCTAATTGACTGAAACTATCTGGATAATTCCAACTATTTAGATTAGTTTTAAATTAGATTTATATATTTTTATAGAAGAAAAACTAGAATAAAATTGAATTTTCGAACAGAAAAAGAATCTTAGCCAAACGCAATAAATTAATAATATTTTTTTTTTTATTTCCATTTTGTACATATATAGTTTTTATTATATGAAACACACTAAAGTGAAGTCATAAAAGGCAGACGTCTTGTAAGTTGTGTTGAAGAATGAAATTTGTATATTTTATTTATTATACACTGAGGGGTTACAGTTTTGAATGATACCTCCATCACTATTAAATCAAATAAAAGTTTATTGTTCAACCACATGTATATTGGGACATTTATGTGGAGTAATATAGCAAGGTGTATTTTAAGATTTTTGCTTTCTACGAATATTCGTCCTTATATTATATCTAACACAAAGATCAAAATAATACACATTTCATATATAAAACACTAGTCACAATATACTTTTATAATGGTATCATTTTATGCAGAAATATCAATATGTCTGTATACAATATTATTACTTTTTTAATATGAAATATACTTCATTTTTATTGTATCTTTATAGGTACAATTAAATATCATTATAAATGTAAAAATCCTGTAAACTTATATACGTATACGTATATATGAGTTAAAACAGCTGAGATTTATTTAAATGCAATATTGTTTTATAAAATTTTTATACCTAGTGGAAAATAAAATGTTTTCATGATTTTTGACCATAAATTTTGAACAAAATGGTTCGATATGAAGATATCGTATAG
>SSSI01009969.1:0-25240 GCA_004796505.1 Oryzaephilus surinamensis
GCCATAATGTAATTCTGCCTGTTTTATACTAACAAAATATTTTGCTACGAATTATTTTGCGCAAATGCTATATATAAATGTTTTTAGAGTTTTGTTTCCATTCGAATGAATCGTTTTTTAACGTAATTTTTTTTGTTATTCAGGCATTTGATGATGCAATAGCAGAATTGGACACATTAAATGAGGATTCATACAAAGACAGTACCCTTATAATGCAGCTTCTCCGAGATAACCTTACACTCTGGACGAGTGACACACAGGTATTTTTATTTAATTAGCTTTTTTTTACGTGACAAATTAACAAACCGTTTTTTTTTCTGTCGACAGGGTGATGCAGATGAGCCCCAAGAGACCGGTGATAATTGAAGTGTGGCGTCCGTTTTTAAAAATATTCGTTAAGAAAAAAAAAATGAAATTTCATGTAAGTTAATGTAATTTCGTGGAACTTGGTTGTGAAGTTTCATTGACAGTTTAACTACTAAGTTTCACTACAAAAACAAAAAAAATTAACAAAAAACCATAATATTACATAAAAATTTTAATTATAAATAAAAAAAAATGAAAACGTTTGATATTTAATAATGTTTTTAGAAGGTAATGTAAAACGTTAAATTATTTACATTTTCACACAACCGGCAGAAATAATACGTAAAAATAAATTTATTCAATTAATAATCGCATTAAAAATTTCTCTTTGCAGCAGTTTATAATTTACCAAAGCCATATTAATATTAAAAAAAAATAAAGAAATGTTACATGTAATTCGATAGTTTTGTCATTTTGGAGCAAATAAAAAAAACGTTGTGTGAATAACTGTCAATTCTTTGAAAATTCATTTTATTCGTTTTTACAGTAATTACATGAAGTTTTTTTTACTTTTATTATATATATTATATATTTCTATTTACAACCATAACGCCACAAACAAAAATTAAACAATCCTACTCATAATTGGTACACACATTCAAAACCCACCCTCCCAAAATATTGTACAATGTATGTACTAATTTATAAAAACAAAATAAAAACAAACATCATGGTATAAAAAAGTACATTTTTAGTTTTGTAATAATTGTAATTTTGAGAATTTAACTTGTTAACTGTAATTACTTATTTAAATAACATTGTTTTAGTTTATATTTTTTTTTCTTTTTTTTATATATGTTTTATTTGTCTGTTGTTACAAAAGAAGCATTAGAACAGAATGTCCTTTTATTTTTTTTTAAAGAATCAGTCATCATATATATTTATGGAAACATTTTAAAGAATGAAAGAGTTTTAGGTTTTTTTTTCTAAAAAATAAAAAATTTTGATTATGAAAACTTATGAATGCTGTACTTCATTAGTCCAAAAAAAATGAAAATGAATTAATTTGCACTCCGCTGCATGGGCAAATTTTTCTGCCTATAATTCCCCCTTGTTTACCGTCAAAACACTCACTTTGGATGTGCTATATATAAATGTATGAATATGTATTAAAATAAACTGCTATCATTGCTCTACTTGTTTTCTGTTTTATCTGCCAATTATATTTGTCAGATATCAAAATAAATTTTTCAAAATCTTATATTATCGTTTTTTATTTTTTTACCTTATTCGATGAGCTTTTCGATTATTTTTGTTTTGTTTATGTTTTATAAAATTAATATTAATTTGCGTATTAATAATAAATTGCACAAATATTTAAATTTTGTATAGATAGGTTTTGTTTGATTTTAAATTCCTAATCAGTTGCGTTAATATTGTTTATTTTGTTTTATAATTTAAAAGAAAAAACAATGATAATGTTTGTATTTTATGTAGGTATATATAATTATTGTATGTAATAAAGTAAAAAAAAATATTCTTGCAAAATTACACGTTACACATATTACTACATGTTATATTTATATGGAATTTTTAGATAATTTATTTGATAACAATAAGAAATTAGTTTTTTCGTGATTAAAAACTGTAGTAATTGTTTTTCTGTTAAAAGAATTTCCAATACAGGATCTAATGAATTTAATAAATTAGATAAATTAGTTATTACTGTAAATTTTTAAGTAACATTTCGAATAAAAATTCAGCTAATTATTAAATACAGGTACATTGTAGTATTTGTAAAAAATTTTGTAATAAATACATTTATTTTACAGCTTTATAAACAATACATATTAAGAAAAATATTACTGTTTTATTGCTGTTTCAATCAATATTGCTAAAAGAACAAATCTCATTTTCTTGTACTTAATTCAAATATATATTTGTACAATATCTTTGGACTTCTGGTCCGTTAATAAAGGATTTAACAAATTTTTTGTATTTTTATTTTTGAAAAATCGTTTGTTGTTTTAATTAACTGAGAAGACTACAAGATGGCGACAGATGTAAACTTGATTTTTTCAAAATACATTTGAAATTTAAGAGTCCTTAATTAAATTTCAATAGAAAATTAATTATTCGAATCGTTTATAGTCATTTTTTATTTGTTTACATTATCTAATACACTAGTTTTATGTTGGCTAGACTTATACTTGGCCAAATCTATAAATAAATAGTAGGGTATATTTTTTGCGCGACCGAATATATATAAAATATAAGTGTTATAAAATGTTGAATTAAAAATGTATATCAAAAAATTAATTATATTTAATGTATTCGTAACGTTTATTTGTTTAATTATATTACCAGTTGGTGTTAAATCATCGTTGCAGGGTGAAGAGTAAGTTTTGAAATTGTACGTGAATTATTTATTGAAATTTAATATGTTATAATTAAAGAGTTTTAAAATGGGCAAACAGTATAGGAAAAGAACTTTACACACTTGGCCAATCAATAACAAATTACAATTTCATAAAACAGGTCCAAAAACAATATTTTTAACAAAAAAAAAAAAAAAAACGTAATAATTCTATTTCCAAATTGTAGATGTATAAATTTTTAAATGCACGTGTAGGTAGAAAAGATCCAAACAATTTACTAGCTGAAATTAAGGAGAACATTCTGTTGATGATGGACAGAAAAATGGACGCAATTAGAGTAATTTACATTAATTTTGTTCTAAATTCAAATTAATTAATTGTTTTACATAACAGTGTATACAGCAAGAAGCTGAACGTAAAGCAGAACAATTTGAATATAATAATACGGATTATTACAAATATTACAGTTCGAAGTATTCTCATGTTGATGGTACCATAAGAAGAAAATTGCCGGATGCTGTAAAGAAGAATCGCGGCATGTATTTAAAAATGTCGTTAAATAACGACACACATTTTTATAATATTGCTGTAAATACATCGCATTCATCAGTTCATGTACCAACAAATGTTTATGACAGAGGTTTGTGTATTTTTTTGCGTAAAATGTAATTTTGACAAAAAAACACCTTTTTGGATAACAGAAGAAGATGTCGCTATTGCCATACAATGGTCAGAAGCGCTCGATAATGTTTTTGTACAAAATTACAAATCGGATCCGGCCTTATCTTGGCAATATTTTGGTAGTCCAACAGGAATAATGCGACATTATCCCGGTAGTTAAATAATAATTCAAATTTAATGTGGATTTAATCGATTTTTTTAGCAAAACGTTGGCAAGCCGTTAAAAAAGACTTGTTCGATTGTCGTGTTCGAACATGGTTTATTGAAGCCGCAACATGTACAAAAGATGTTGTCATTTTAATGGATAATTCCGGTTCAATGGATGGTAATATTATATTTATGTAATGTTATTTATTTTAATTATTAATATAAAATTCAGGCATGGGTAAACATATAGGAGTGTTAACTGTTAATAGTATATTAGACACATTTTCAAACAATGACTATGTAAATATATTCAATTATTCAGAAACAACGAATTATATGGTACCATGTTTTGAAAATTTATTAGTACAAGCAACACGTGAAAATATCAGAATATTTAAAGAGGCTATTAAACGTTTAGAACCAACTGGTAAGACGAAATTATCACAAGCTTTGGAGAAAGCTTTTGATCTTCTCAGTCTAGTAAGTTTGAATAAATAAAAAGAAGATTGAATTGTGTAACAATTTTCCGTTCAGAATAAACAAAACCAGCTTGATTTATTAATAAAATGGTTTTAAAAACGTTTATATTATTAACAATTCTCTTAAAGCTTTAAACATGTTTAAAATCGTCTAGTTTTCAAAAAAAATTTCCAATTTACAGCTTTGAAATTTATTTTGCTTCATTATAACTTGAAATTAAACAGTTTTCAGCACTTTATTGTCTTTTTTTAACAAATGTAGTTAAATTTGTATAATTTTTTTGTTATATTCCATGTTTAATTGTATAGTACAGAAAAAAACGCGGCTGTGAAGAAGATCACAAAATGTGTAATCAGGCAATTATGATTGTAACTGATGGGATATCGGGGAATTTAAGTGATACTATTAATAAATATATTGATTTATATAATGGTTCAAATATACCACGTTTATTTACATATCTAATAGGTAAAGAAGTTACAAATGTGCCCGAAATAAAATGGATAGCGTGTGCAAATCGAGGTATAAAAAACTGCGAACAAAAACAACAAACAAATCAATAAAATTTTATCAATTCTGTTTATTAAGGGTGGTATTCTCATGTACAAAGTTTAGAACAAGTAACAGCATCTGTATTAAAATATATAAACGTAATTGCGAGACCATTGGTCTTACAATACGAACAACATCCAGTTTCGTGGACTCATGCTTACGCCGATTTAACGGTAATGAAACCACTAAAAAAAAAAACGAAAATATTCCATAATTAACGATGAATATATTTTGATTAGTATAATGACGCACTTGATGATCAAATTAATGAACCGTATAGATTATTAACGTCAGCTGCAATTCCATGTTTCGATAATAAGGAAAATTTTAATAATGCAACTGGGAGGACGGCCAATTTGTTGGGGGTGGCCGCCACTGATGTGCCTTTAGATGATTTTCGTAGGCTAATGTTTCCCTACAAGGTATCCAACGATATTTAGTTAAAAAAACTATTAAGTATTTGAATAATAACTATTATAGATCGGAGTTAATGGATACGCTTTTATCGTTAGTAACAATGGTTACGTATTAATGCACCCAGATTTAAGACCAGTGGTAAAATTTCAACTATTAAAGAACAACGTGTATTTTATTTAATTAATAAACAAGTTTGCAGGCGTTTTAAAAGAAAATTATAATAGTATTGATTTAACTGAAGTTGAACAACACAACAATAATTTATCGTTTAAAGAAATTGGCGATGAATTACAAAAATTACGGCAAGCGTTAGTTGATGGGGTGGAGGGCAGTATACATAATGTGCCATTGAAATACCATTACGATAATATGCGTAGAATATCAGAAGAATATTACGATTATTATTTTCAACCATTAGAACAAACACCATTTTCTATTGGTATTGCAATACCGAACAGATATGGAAATTTTTCATTAGATGTTGGTGATGAAATACAAAAAAATCGATTTACTGGTGTTAATTTAACAGATTTTTTTATTGGCAACTGGAAAATACACCCAAAATGGTGCAATTCGACGTATATAAATGAATTCGTATCAATTTTTGTGCGTTTTTTTCAGGGTTTATTGTAAATATCATTATATTGAAGGACGTGAATTTAATACACCTGAAAAGGAGTTACTGAATTTCCTTAACAAAATGTACGAAGATGACTTCAAATGGGAAAGACAATACGATGAACGTTCCGAATCTGGTTTTCTAAAAGCTGACCTAAATAAAGGCAATTTTTATTTAAAAACCACGTAAACATATGCCTATTTCTAAAAATAATGTTATTTTTAGTGGAGTGTGGCCGTAAAACTCATGACGATGCTGATTATTATTGTGATAGACAATTAGTACAAAGGCTTATATTCGATGCGAAAAATACGAAAGGTGCATTTAAAAATAATTTCCAAAAACAGGAATATGAGTTGTTTATTAAATTCAATGCAACTTTACGTTTTCTTGCCACAATGAGTGGACTTACACGATGGGACTATATATTTAATGATACTCTGAAAAATATTGACAAGTACGTAAAATTTAAATGAATTATTATTTATTCAGTGTTTAATTGTGTCCTTAAATAAACATCGTGTTAGAATTAAAATTATATTAGAAGCAGGAAAATTGTTTTTAACATTCAAATAAATGTCGAACGAGATATTTTAATACCAAATCCAATTTCCGTAACTTTTCAATTGCCAATAAACACAATTTACAACTTAGTTTACGACATGCTATTTGCATTTTTCAAAATTAATGTTGTTTGCAGTTTAACAATTTTTTTAAATTACGAACGCCTTGCTTTTTCATTTGCTTAACAGACGTAAAAGATACAACATTATCAAGTACGACTATTTTTAACTGTTATTTCAGACAATTCGGCGATTTGCATTCGAAAGCGATCGACGAAACTTGGTACAAAAGCGCCATATTACAGCATCAATATGACGAAGAATCTTTCGTGTATTCTGTACCATTTGACGCTGGATTAGATGATGACACTTTAGTTACTGGAAGTTACGCTATTTTTCCATCCGATGCTGGAATGGAAGCGCCTGGTTCCGTTGTGGGCTACCAGTTTTCCCATAAAAAGTTAAAAGAATTTGTTACGAAAATTTCCACAAAAACTTCCGTACATTTTTTCGAAAAAAAATCCGTTTAATTAGTTAAAGAAGGTCTTTTTTAGAATCAATGTTCCACGTGCGGAAACTGTAATACAACTCTGGATTGTTACATTATCGATAGTTCCGGTTACGTGATTGTTTCATTAACGAATAACGGAAATAATGATCATACTGGGAAATTTTTTGGTAACATTGAAGGCGATATTATGGAATCGATGATAAATGAGACAATTTTTAAAGAGTTGATTATTTACGATTATCAAGCATTGTGTAGGTATGATGAAGAGGGAACCGGAAGTAGTGCCACAACATTATTAAACGTAACTCCTAATTATAATCACGTTTAATTCAAATTTTAACATAAAATTTCCATTCTATAGCCTTTCAATTACATTAAAATGACGGTAAATTGGCTAATTGGAAAAATGTTATGGTTAATACTAGAAATAAATATAAATAATTTACTAAACCCTGAATTTAGTTTCGCACAAGAAGAATTGTTAGATGATATTGAAGATGGTGAAGAAATTGACGACAGTGAAGACTCAGAAAATGATCTTGATGATTATTCAAGTACGTATTTTGCATGTGAAAAAAGAATAAATCTGTATAAATTGGAACAAAATTATATTTCGTACAATTTCCATGGGGAATATTCCAAAAGTGGTAACAGGTAAGAGAATAAATTTAGCACAAGGTGAGGCTGGAGATTTATTAAGTTGAAATATTGATCGAATGACATAAAAAGGTCCTTTTCTAGTTCCGAAATTAATCGAAATATCAAATTTTCTTTGCAACAAAAACGACGGTATAAATTACATATGTATGTGACACATGTAGTTTTTTTTATATAGTTGAAAAGCAACTCAAAGGAGCAATTTTAATGGAAAAATATTAGCAGCGGAACATACATATATAGGCGACGTTTGAAGCCATCATAAGGCTTTGTCTACACAGTATAAAGTTATTGGATGTTCCACCCTGTACAGTAAATAAATTCATTTAAAATTTGATCAATATTTCGCATAATAAACCTTGTGTCCGCTTTGTTTAGGGCGAGTTCTATTGATTATAAATACATTTTTTAATTATTAGCAGGCCGTATTATATTAAAAATATTCCAAATAGTAATTTAATATTCGTTGCAATAAATAATACAGTATTAAAAACGAATACTATTCAATATAGTACAACACCATTTAAAATTACAAAAGCTCCAGTATGGGAAATAAATTCAATAAATGAAACACTATTACCATGTCAAAAATTGAATTTAAACACATTACCCCGACGGCCCCTTCAAGGATGCTTCAACGAACATCCATTGGTGATATATATTGAATTTTTTTCCAAATATTTTATTTCATATGAACTATTTTTGTAGGAGGATGAAATTCAAGAATGTGGTAATTCAAACAAAATTCAAAGTAATACTAATTTATTGTTATTTGTATTAACACTTACATACTATATTCGAAAATTATTAATTTATTAATTAAAAAATGTAAATAAAATTAAAAATTCTTAAAATGATGTTCAAATCTTTTATCTGATTCACGATTTAATATTCCACAAGCTTTTTCAACACTTGTTGTCATCGATGGTGGACCACAACTAAATATTCCGATACGTTTCGCCTGAAATAAAAATAAACTAGCGAACAGTTGCATTGTTAGACTTTTAAATAATTACCGAATTGTGCAAGGATTCGACTGTTCTAAAGAATTTTATAAAAGACGGTCGTCCAAAATGTGTAACAGCTCTTAAATTTGTAAATAACGATTTATTTGCTGTTCTTTGATAGTGTAACTCGCATATGTACAATAAAATTGTTCTTAAATCGAATTTTTCGTAAAATTGCGTTATAAATATGTGCGAACTAACGAAATTATTTGGATCTTTATGTTCAACATCCCGAATTATGTCCACAAACCATTCGAATTGTTTTTGAGTTCGTGACACCCATATGAAGTAAACTTGTTTACATTTCGTTTTCGATTGATGGGCAATATCTTTAAGAATACTTGCAAAGGGTGTAACACCAATTCCACCACCAATTAAAATTGACACATCGTATAAATTCCAGTCTTGGTGGCCTTCCCCGTACGGTCCATCTAAATAAATCTAAAATTTAAATATAAAATCAAAAAATAATGAAAAATTGGTACAATTCCATCAAATAAAAATTACTTGTGGAAGATTTCGTGTATTTAGATAATTTTTATCATATTTTTGTCGTATAAGTGTAGTCCATGGACCAACAGATCGAATATGAACTGTTAAATTGTCTTCATGTGGTGCTGAAGACAATGTAAATGGATGATATTCGTTTTTATTTAAACCGCGCGAAGCAATTCTAACCCATTGTCCAGATTTGTATTGAAAATTATCTGGTTTACGAAATTCTAACATAGTTACACCTACAGTAATAATAAATTAATAGAAAAATTATTGTTGTTTCAATCAAATTTATACCAGAGGGGAGGATTTCTGCACGTAATACTGGAATTTCAATACGTTTTCTGCTTAAACTAATCAGTTTATCAATGGTAAATAATATGACTGGACCTAATAAGAAATAATATGTGAATGGTGGTTGTATTAGTCGTCCAGTTCCGTGTAGTACTAAGAAAACAAAAAAGAATGGATACATGCTGTGGGTGTACCAAAACCAATTGTAAATTCTTCTGCGGAAGACGGTTAATGCGAAAATATAAATGACTGCCCATATTAGTGTTAAAATCACACCTGTGAAGCCAGTTATTGTTTGCCAGCACCAGTAGTGAAACTTTGGAAGCTCGTGAGTACTAAAATAGCATTTATTTTATTAAAAATATTGTTAAAAATTAAACAACATTGTTTTCCATTATATATTCTATTGGAATATTACATACGCATGAAAATAGTTTCGAAATAAACAAGTTAAATCGTCTGCTGTTTGAGTAGAAATATGATAAAAGTTGAAAGCATGTCCAATTATGTGCATTACTGAAATATATATGGAAAATTAGTGAAATTGTCTAAGAAAATAGTTGATTTTTTTGTACAAGTAAAGAAAAACGCCCATCCAGCAATATATTTGTGTATTTCAACCATTGAATCAAACGCAAAATAATTATTCGCAACTGTATCTCTTAAATATGTAATTATATTTCTGCACATTGTGACTAATAACGAAGAATAAGTGAACATCATTGCTGAAGCAGCTCCTCTTGTTATTGTAACACCATATCCAGCTATTCTTCTTAAGCCAGAATGTTCTCTTTCAACGGAATAGTCTGCAAGAAAGCATTGATTCAATTATAAAAAAACTGTGTTCTTTTGGAAAAAAATTACAATAAGCGCGCTCTGCAAAAATAGCGAATAAAACTAACGTATACAAAGCCATCCAGAAAATGTTCCTCTTTTTCAATTCAATATACTTTAAAAACGTCGCAAATTGATTGGCTTTCTTAAATTCGCGCTTATTAATATTTGCGTCTTGTTCATTATCGATTACTCTAGCGCGATCCAATGTTTGATTTTCTTCAACCATTCCACGAATACGTGAATTAATGTCGGTTGTACTAAAAAAAAACGAATCATGATTACTTATTAAACAAAATTTAATTACTTGTATTTACTCGTAAATATTTTCAAGAGTTTGTCTAGCACGATGCAAATATGATCTTCTATCTTCCGCATTAACGCCCTTAAAACCTAATTTCGCTGCATTTAATTTATTTATATCTTTTCCAATCATGTTTTTGAAGTCGTTAAAATCTAGATTATTTTTATTTTGAATGCCAGCAGTTCTCATCATTGATTTTACTGTATTTTCAATATGTTGTTCATTAATTGTACCGTCAACAGTTTCCAGAAATGTTTTTATCATTTGTACAAAATCTGCAGCAGTTATTAAACCAGTGCCATTAATGTTGTACATATTAAATAATAATCTGGCTTTTTCCTCATTCGTTCCATTGGCAAATATAATTAATAAATCAATAAACTCTCTAAACGATATAAAACCATTGCGGTCTTTGTCAACTAAACTGAACATTCTTTTAACAAATTCATTACACGGTTTCATGGATAATGCCTCGGCAAATTCATCAATTGTTAATTCAGTATTAACGATTTGTCTTGCTTCATAATCACCAACTTTCAACATTTCATCTTCGTCTCGATGTTGTATTTTGAAAGCTTGTGCAAACACAACACGGAAAAACATTTCCAATTTTTTCTGTCTATCATTTTTCGTAACAATTATTTTCTGAGCTGAACTCCAATTTAATTGTTTTATGTATTTAAATTGAACGTTACATTTTGTTGAAAAATTTTCCAATGTGTTTATAAATGTTTGCAAAAGGTATGTACTTGGAAATTTAAGCACTAAATCGTAATTATGTCGATTACTAATTATTGTTATTGGTTTATCGGAAATAATATAAACTTGTCCTTCGTTTACATTAATATTTGTTGCCCTCAATAAAGTCGCATCGAAATCTTTTACAATAATTTGCTTCGTTTTTTGGCATAATGATATAACAACGTTTCTAGATTGTGATTTTTTATCTATTATCTCTTCGCCTAAAAGTTTATTTATAATAAATTGTAATATTTTGACAATTTTTTGAAAATATTTACAAACATGTACGTTACAATCATCTGAAGAATTCGGTTTAATTGTTTGCCGCTTAATTTGTGACCGAGTATTTACGATTTTTTCAAGTTTTCGGTGTTTTTGTCTCATAAGGATATAAATAACACCGAAAATACCTAAAAATTGATTTATGGGTATAGATATAGGGTGTTTTGTACTAATATTCTTTAACTTTTGCAACATAATACATAATAGATTTATTGACTTGTTTTCTTTTTTAATTGAAGTAAAACCCAATTCAAATAATTGTATTTTATTTATTATTTTTTTATTAGTATTATATATTAAATATGTATTATTTAAATTATTTACGAGAATTTAATGTTTTTTCTAAGTTCTAAGTAAAAGTTGCAGAACATCGTTATAAAACACCCTAAAAACAAATAATTTCACAAACTTACCAACAATAAAGCTTCCAATAGCAACAAAAGTAAGAACGTATGATGTTTCACTATTAGAAAAATAGTCGTAATGTTCCTTCGGTCTAACACAAGACTCAATTTTGTCATAAGATGCATTAATAGCGCTAAAATTTCCATATTTCGTTGTATGAGTAACCAATCCACATTTTTCAATTAAATTAGTATCGGTTGGCATTGCAACTCTGAAAGGATTTCGAGGTATATCAGTTGCATCCATTTTTGTAACAGCCATAATAATATCATATATCGAAATACGTTTAATTCTTGCTATTTCTTCATTAGTAAACAAACGATTGTTTGTATTTTCAAACCAAAATCTATCACCATCACGTATTCTTTTAAATTGATCAATAATAACGGCACGAAACAGTTCACCAGGACCGGTTTCTTCAGTTTCCAGTATTCCTCCGATCCATGGATCAATATTCGTCGAATCATTTTTATATAGACGTCTTAATTCTTGTGGAATATTTGTATTATTATATTTTTCATCAAAATAACTAAAATCTTTCCGTGGTAAATTATACGCTTCCCTAGCTGAATTATAATCGGGTAAACCATGGTCTCTTCCTCTTTGTACATTCAATGCCATCAAATCACGCCTTGGAAATTCCAGTGGGCCAAATACGTTACCACGTAAATCTTCGACAATAACATTATCTTCAGCTTCGCACAATTGCACAGACATTCCCATCAAAACTCGATCAATATCGATGTAGTCGTTGTCCTGTTTTCTGGTTAATGGTTCCTGTGATCTCCAAAAAATGTTACACGTTCTTATAAAATTCTTGTCGTTCCAACTAGTGAACGTTTTGTTGCATCCATTTCGAATATAATCGCGTAAATAAACGCCCGGCACGACTAAAGTGTGTCCAAAACGAAAAGCGGCCGATTGAAAGAATTGATCGATTTGTGGATCAACATTTGGATCGTAACCATTGTAATCAGGTAATGCTTTAGGCGTGTTACCCACCCATACTGGTAACCATTCGTATACGTAGACATTTTGTTGGGTTGCAATCACCCATTTTCTTGCTTCGTTGAATACTTTCTCGCTGGACCATTTTGGATTGTTCTGCCTGATTATTTCGGCTAAGTAATTGTGCCAACGGAACCACATCACGCCGAATGTCAGCAAAAAGGCGTTCTCGTTGCCACGGGGATTACCAAGTTCTGAAATGTACGGCAACTTTTACAGGAAAAGAAACGAAAATGTCGTCATTTCTTACTGAAAAATCGTGAAACTTTAGCCAGTTCGTGTTTTTTGATGAATTCGGAATGGTTGAAGGGCGGTGGTGGATTTGCCATTGGTAAACGATCGGTATTTTCTTCAGGAAACAATCCATCATGTGAAAACGCCAATCGACCATCAGGATCAATGGTACCATTTTTATATGTACGTAACTGATCGGACCATTGTTTCGTTATACCATAAAATAATCCACCATCGATATAAGGCGTTATTTCGTTCAACTTAAATAAAATGTTGATAAATTATTTTGAACGAAATCATTATTTTTGAATTGAACCTGTTGTCGGGGGTTGTTGGGACTGTAACCGGTCCTTTGATCGTACCTCGTACGTAAAAACGGCATTTCTGTATGAAATGGTGAATGGGTATGGTATGTGTGATTTTTCGGTATTTTTATATTAAAATATTCCGGTGGGCAAGCAGCCCTTTGTGCATCTAATATTTCTTCAACAACTTGCTGACCAAAAAATACAACTAAAGCATTTTTCCCTTGAAATGAAGTTCTACCAATTGGACCATTTAGTAATTTTTCACTTAGTTCTAATGGGTTTGGTCTATTTTGTCCCGATGGTAAATATGTTCCATCTTCATAAGCGGCTGGCCACCGACGTAGAAGAGGTCGGTCTTTAAATTTATTTGGTATAATACGTTAATAAAGGGTTAAAGGGGTGTGTTTATTTATAATGACCTATTGCTCCTAAATCGGGCTTCGCTAAATTGTTATACCATCCATCGTAGCCCTCGTATTCAGTTGTTCTTGTTGTGTAATTTGGAAATCCATTTTGATTTCCAAAAATTAACCAATTCCCAAGTTGACGTTTTTGATCGATATTATTTGAATTTTGCCAATTTTCCGGTTTATTCACTAGATATATAAATTATATACTGCATTGCAAATATAGATAAAATTTGGGTTTTATAAACAGAAAAATAAGCAATTCATGTAAATTAAATAAACAGATAAAGAGGTAAAGAGGATTTTCACTTTTGAAGTTGTATTTATTTAAATGTGAAATGCAGTTAAATGTTAATTGATTTATTCAGTAAAAATTATTAAATAATTGAGTAATCTCAAAAAAAAAAACCGGGAATTATTTCCTGTTATGAGCAAATATTGAACTTATTGAAAATAAATATTTGTTTCTACTTTAAACCAATTTATTTATACAAGATAGAGAAGTTACTTTCAGAATTTTCCCTATAAATTATAAATCTTCTTTGGTCATAAAATACGTGCTACAATAATTAAACAATTCTAACGGAGGTGTTTTACGTCAAATTTTATTTTATCCAATAAATTTTGTAATTTATTATTATTATCAGTTTAAATTATAAGTAAATTGTAATTGCAAAAATAAAATGCATATTTTATGATTTTACCTACAGTTTAATTATTTTATGATTTTACGAAATATGATTCATAATATTATAAATAGGTATGATTCTAATATTACACAAAAAATGAACATTTTTTTATATAACTTGTTAATTTTGTTATGAAGTCAGATTGACTTTTTTGCATTTTTTACATGATGCTCAAGTATTAAAGTATATTTAGTCCTTTTTAACCCTTATCTTGAAAAATGGCACTAACCATATTAAGAACTACGTAAATTGAATTTTCAAATCATCAAAATAATAAATCTTAATCAGCCACTGTATTTTGTTGTTAATTAGTTTAACTTACCTTGAGCAGAAATTAATACAATTAGAGCGCAAAACACTAATAATAAGTTTAACATGATTAGATCATATTTTTTTGACTGCCACAACAATAATAAAATTAATTGTTATAAAAAGTCCCACCAAAGAGGAAACTTGCTTATAGATAAGATAAATGCATTTTTGAGTATTTATATACATATTACATTAAAATAAACGTAAAGGATATATTTTTTTCTTATCAACAGGAACACTTTTTTATAAAATAAATAAGGAAAATGGTAAAATAAATCAACTATCAATACTTAATTTAACTATATTTATTAATTTACTTAAATTCATTATATACAAGTAAAACAATCACGATAAATATGACAAATAGGTATAATAAAAAATCTTATTATTAAAAAAAATCGTGGCATTTACTCAACTAGAAAAAAAGTATGTAGATATATAAATAATCACAGAATTTTAGAGCTACTTATAATTTAAATCCAACAGTTCCATTTCAATAATGTAATATACATTTTTACACAAAATTATGTTCTTAATAATTTAAAAAGTGATTTGTGTTTTGTAAACGATGTACCACAACTTTTATTAATATCAAAGGAAATAAGAGAAGAGAAGAGAATAGAATAGAAGAGAAGAAAAAAAAACGATCCAAATATATACAAATAAGTAATAACATTTAAGAGGAACAAAATTAATTTAAATAATATAAAGTACAAACTTCTTCAAAGAAGATTAGATAAGTTATAAAAAAAACAATTCTTTGGACAAATTAATTTAAAGTTTTCAATAATGAGTATTTAGTGGTAAATATATTAATTTTTTGTAGGACACCAAACCACAAATACATTATAATATATAATTATTATAATTATGGCCTAAATGATCTCTTGAATATTAAAAATCAGTCTCCTTTTTTTAAAATTAAAAGTGTAACATAAAAATGTAATGCTCTAAAAAGTTACAAACAAATAAATAAAAGAGATATAAATTTAAAAAAAAACAAAATTGAATTTTCAGGAAGATAATTTTAAGCGTCTTTTGTTACACTGTATTTGAGCACATTCTTTAAAAAAAAATTATATTCTCGTACCTACACTTTTAAACAGATTCGTTTACGTTGGCACTAGTTAAAGGCTGTTGGGCCTGAAAAAAACCGAAAAAACAACAATATAATATTGGAAATGAAAACATTTATTTAAATAAAAGATGGATCCCGTTAACTACTACTTAAAAATCAAATTATAATATGATAGAAAATAAAACTAATAACATACAAACAACAAAAGCATAATTTACTCACCAAGTATCGAATTCATGACGCGTGAAACAAAATCAAAATATACAAAAGATCGAAATTTGAATGATCTTAAGATAAAAATGACTTTTACATATAATATATATTTAAACAACATGATATTTATATATATATTTATGAAAAATTTTACTAATTTACTTAATTGATTACAAATGCTGTGCAATATTTAATGCATTAGAGTATAATAAACTGTTTAGTTATTTTATTTTTTTGTTGCACAAAGCATTTGCAGTTACATCTAAACGGACTTTTACATTATTTATTTATTTGTTTTTATTATTTTTATATACAACAATACATAAATAAAGCACACAGACAGTTTATAATTAAGATGTTAAATATAATAACTGTTAATTGTCTACTTTTTGTATTCTATGTTTATTTTTTTAATTTTTTTGTGTTTTGCTAAATTGGCACAGCATTTTTATACATTTACACAGTATAATAAATTGATTACAAAAATATTAGATTGCAATCCAGTTATAGAAGCTAATACTGATGGACAGGAATATGTTTATATTTATATATATATATAGGATAAAAAATATTTATCATCGATTTTATATTCTAAAATCGATAAAATATTTTCCATACACCTTATATATATTAAATTGTGATTTGATTAGTCATAATTACGAGTGTATCAAGTCTTAATTGTTTTTTTTGGCTTTAAGAATACTGTTTTCTTTTTAAGTACATGAAATGTAATAAAATATATTATTATTTTTATAGTGAGTTATTAGAATAATTAAGAAATTGACCAACTTTTTTTACTTACGTGTTTATTAATTGGTTGTACTTAATTATTAATTTTTATATTGTTCATTAATTTCTATTTGAAAATTATTTTGTGCATATTATATTAACAAATGAAAAATGACTAATTATGGACTGATTATCTTGAAGTAATATTATTATAATCCAATGTAAGTGCTCTTACCTCTTCGCCTACAGTACTTAAATATGGCTTTGTTGCTTGATTATATTGATTTTTTTCTAAAGAAAATTGATCTTCTGTTGTTTTACGATAAACTGGATTATCGAAGTTCATTGATGTTCTATTACGATGCATTAAATGTCGATAACAGAAATAGAATATCTAAAAACAGCACAAAAACAATAATGAATCACTATGGCGTTTAAAAACTAGTCGAATAAAACTTACACCACCAAATATAAGTACGATTATTGCTAATATCATAATAATAAGTAAAGCAATCATTCCATTATCCGAATTTTCAGACATTGTATCACTTGTTTGAGATCTATTTGTAGTGCCTGAAATCGAAATAAAAAAACAACAACATAAGTTTACGAAACAAAACTAATGTTTTAAGTAAGAAGAAAAACTAAAGCGAAGAAATTACATATTAATAAAAGAAAAATAAAACTGTAAAATGTTATCAAACTAAAGCAGTGCACTAAAAAAAGAAAAAAAAATCAATTCCTGACAAACAGAGAACCCGTCACCGGAACAAACCACTGTTTTTTTTGATTTTATATTTGTACTCACTCTCTAAAATAGAAATTGTTGTATAATCATTTATTGTCACATATGATGTAGTAGTTGTGGTAATATTTTCTGTTAAAAAAAAATAAATAAAATGTTATATGAAAAACAAAACCCGAAAATAAATATAAAATAATAAATTAGAAAAGAATAACATTTATCTACATATTTAGAGACGCACATTATTATTAAAACATGTTTAAATAAAATTAGCATACCGTCTTGTACGCATGTAAGTCCATCTTGTAACATTCGTAATGATTCTGGACAAGCGCAAGATATCTTTGGTGAATTACTGTTGATTTGTGGGGCTGGTAAACATAAATGAGAACAATGTCCATTTACGGCTTGACAATGATTTTCACCATCTGGTTGCCGATATGGATGGTAAACGTGTATTACCATTGGATTTTGTATCTATTTAATAAATAAACAAACGAAATTACCAAAATTATTCCATATTATAACTTTTAAATAAGTTTCGCGCTATACTTTTTAAATAAAAAGACTAAATTTTCCATATAAACATAATTTAGTTTGTTTTTGTACATAAAAGAAATTTTGCCGCCTTTAAAAATGCAATTTTATAGTAGATATGTTAATTTTAAAACCACATAATTTTTTATTAGCAATTAAATTATGTGTTAATACGCGCATTTAATTATATAAACAATGATAATTTTTTTTTATCTTTTCGTTATTCGATTAATAAAGTTTAAATTTATATGAAAAATAAATGAGAATAGTAAACAAAATATATTTTAATTTAAGAAAATTTGCATGTATGTACATAGAAATATTGGCACGTCATTAATTTTGAACAAATTTTTGATAATATCCATCAATTTCATCCGTATTTTACGTAAAGTGACGTAAATTCAAATTCTCATTAATTCAAAAATAGCTAATGAAAGAATTTGAAGAAAAAATGTTTATTTAGACTAAAATTAAAAATTTACAGACACGAAATTAGAGGTCAAACATTAGAAAACATATTTACTATAATATATGAAAAAATTGTGGAAAAAAACTTGTTATAATTATTTTATTCTCGAAAAACAGTAACAGCTGAGATTTCTCTAATAAATGCACTATTAAAAAGTACAGATCAGGAAGTCTAATTACTGTCAAATGACATCATTTTACTTCAATACCTTCAATTACTTCAAAAAATTTAGTGAAGGTTGAAAAACTACGCTAACTGACCTCAAAAAATTTCATTAAACCATATATTAAACGTTTTTTCTTAAACATCATGTACAGAAAAACAATTATAGTTACCATTTCAGTAGCAGTTACAGCTTGTACATCTTTTCCAGTAAATTTGTTCGCTTTAAATACAGCAGCCGTGTCCCAATCTGTCCAATAAACCCAATCCTCAAATGTTGTTATTGAAAATGGATGTCGTAAAGAATGTGGTGAAAATAATATAACACGACGATTTGTTCCACTATATTCACACGACGATATTACATTTAATTTAGCATCAACCCAATAAACACGTTTCTGTACCAAATCTAACGTTAGTCCATTTGGCCATTTAACATCGTAACTGACAATTGTTTGTCTATGTGAACCGTCCATACCAGAACGTTCAATTTTTGGTTCACTGCCCCAATCTGTCCAAAACATCCAACCCTCCATTGGATTCAATGCAATCGCTCTTGGTTCTTCAAGTTCATCCTTAATTAATACTTTACGCATTTTACCATCGAAATTGGCCAATTCAATTGTATTTTTCCCGGTATCTGTCCAATATATATGATTATATATCCAATCAACAGCTAAACCATCTGATGTTGTTATATCATTTTTAATAACAACTGTACGTTCATTTCCTTCATCAATAGGTGCTTTATAAATTTTTTTATCATTAACATCACTCCAAAATATCATGCCAGTTCTAAATACAAAATCTAATGCGGTTGCTGAATTTGTTTCATTAACAATACTTGTCATTTCATGATGATCTAATGATATTTTACGTATATCACGGCGACGTGCAAACAATAATGATGCATGCCCTTCAATTGCTTTACATTTTGTTAAATCCCTTGGATCTCTCATATAGCCACGTTCACATTCACATTTAAAGCCACCTTTATCGTTTATACAAATTTGTGAACAACTACCAGGTATTTCACATTCATTTATATCTTGAAATACGTATATTTGTATCACTTAGTTATATGTTCATTTGTTATAAATGTTAAATAAACTTACCTTTGCATGTTCTATTGTCAACAAGTTTGTAACCAGGATTACAATCACAATAAAATGATGCTGGTGTATCAACACAACGTTGTGAACAATTACCATTGTTTATGTTACATTCATTAATGCCACAACGATCTTTTGGTTCATCTTCCCAATCGGGACAATCTTGTTTACCATCGCATACTTGTGATAATTCTATGCAAGTGCCACCGCCGCAATCGTATTGTGTTCTTGGATTGCAAGCCGGCAGGGGAGTACCTAAGAAAAGCACAATTTTTCCAAAAACCTTTCTAAACAATTCCCATATTTTTAATTTTTATCATTTCATTAAAAACAAAGCGGTTCTTTGAATCAGAATCCTTTTCAAACAATTCCTATGTTTTTGGAATATTTATTTTTATCATATCAACAAAAAAAAGCTGTTCTATGAATCACTCGCGAACTTTCCAAGTATAATTGATTCAAAAAAAAAAACTTTCACAACAGCTAATTATAGTAAAAATTATCAGTAAAATAAAAACATTCACAAACAACTATTACTATTCCCTGTAGAAACTTACCACAATCCAGTTCGTCGCTACCATCTGGACATTCTACATGGCCAGAACAATGCAAATGTCCAGCGATACAAGAACGATCCTTACATTGAAATTGATCAGCCCTACATGTAACATTGGCACAATGATCTGGCGATTCGTCGGATCCATCTGGACAATCTTTAGTGCCATCGCACAACCAACTCTTGTGTATACACGTTAAACGATCAGAACATTCGTATTCTTGTTGTAGACAAAACGATACTAGCCCATTGATTTTTGGACAACCTTGTTCATCTTTACCATCAACACAGTCATATTCGCCATCACAACGCCATTTAGATGCTATACAAAAACTTTCAGTACATTGAAATTCCGTATCTGATGAACATGTAACAGCTGGACAATTTTCTTCATCCGAACCATCACCGCAATCATCATCCGAATCGCATACCCAACGTCGTTGTATACATTTACCACTTTTACATGTAAATTCGTCCGATCTACATGTTTCATCTGGAAATGATTAGGTTTTTTTTTGCATAGAAACTTCGTATATTTATTGAAATTTTGGACATACTGCACGCTTTTTCATCGCTACCATCTGAACAATCTGGATTATCGTCACACATCCATGTTAATGGTACACATTCACCTGGTGCTGACCGGCAAGTGAATTCATCGGCTCCGCAAACCTTTTGCTCTATAAACAATTTGTTGTCATTATCATTGATTTTAATTTGGAATAATTGTCGTTTATTTTCATACCGCACGTTTTAACATCTTCATCACTACCATCGCTACAGTCTTTATCGTTATCACATTGATAATGTCCAGGTATACATTTTCCACTACCACAACGAAATTCATTTTTAGCACATGTTGTATTTCCTATAAATAATATATATTATTTTTATCAACATATATTACACAATAACAATAATAAATATATTATTACTATACGATAATAATAACAATTATCCCTATAGCAACATATGTGAATAACCATGTAAAACAAAATAAATAATATTTTGTAATGACCCGGAGAAAATAATCAACAATGTTATTATAATATATACAGGGTGTTGTTCAATTATTAAATTTTGTTAAAAAATTATTCTTCCAACAATTTTTCATCTTAAATAATTTTCTCTGTTTAAGTGTTGACCAAAGATACTGAACACCCTGTATCACGCCATTTGGAAGATACGAGCATTTTTTTCGTAAAATAAATCCACTTTATGAAATAATTTGAAGTTATTTTGAAGCACCAGAATATAATTTCATCATGTTCGTATACGTTTTTGACTTTATTTTCATGGAAATTCGTCCGTAATCCGTAATCAAGATTTAATTCGATTATATGCATATTAAAAGTTTTACTGATGATGATAAAATGAAACTAGCACTACAATAAAACTGAATAATTTGCGTTTTATTAGACACGTATTAAAAAAAATTTAAATCAAATTTCAAATTTACGATCGAATTACATTTGTCCATTTGTCCAATAAAGGATGTTTTATCAAATGTAATTTTCTAATTTTCAGAGTATGTATTTAGTTAAATGTACTCAGTATTAAACAATAAATAAACAAACCGAACAATTTTTAAGAGGGTTCAAGTGCAATTTACAAGGTCTAATACGATCACACCATAAATGCTAAAAAAGTATAAAAATAATTTGTAAATTCAATTAATGATGCGTGCGTTTTTTTCTAATTATTATTAATAATTAATTGAATCATTCAGTAATATAATACAAAATTGTTGTTGTTCAACAAAAAAAAAAAAAAAAAAAAACGTACACACTTTGTTACGTAAACATTTGGAGTTTGAACAAATACGACAAAAAAAAATGGTTTCACATATTTTTTTTTAAATATACAATAAATACAACAATATACGTATTATATTTTTATTCACATAAACGTATAAAACACGTTTTTTTTTTAGTTTTCATTAAAATAAAAGTATAATTTAATATTGTTGACAGAATATTTATTGAATGAAATGAATTTTCCCATAATTTCAAATGAAGGAAAATCAAATACAATTACACGGTCAATTTGTATATTTGATTAACCTTGCTTCAAGTTTAATTGACACTCTATTGAATTGACCTAACACAGTATTTATGTATATTATTACATTAAAACCCATCCAGAAGTAATAACGAATTGACATTTTAAAAAAGCTTCAGTTTTTTTATTTAAAAAATTCTAATCTAACATTTTCAATGTCCAAATTCTTATCGGAGCCGAACAGAAATGTGTTATCTAAGAGCAAAATAATATATATATGTACATATATATGTGTAATATAATCTTACACATGTAACGATAAATTTCTGAAAAGTTTTATCCGTGTCAAAATGTAGAACACGTTTTCTAATAAGATATATACTTATCATTTGTTTGACATTCTCTAAAAACGTTCTTTTTTAACAAATTTTTTAGCCGAATATGAAAATACATGATGTAAATCAACTGAAATAAATATAATAATATAAAATGTTAAGTAAATAAATTTGTACCCAGTTAAGAGAAAGTATATTATATACACAGTAATTATAAAATTGCATTTAAACACGTTTTTAATTGAAACAAAGTACAAAATAAAACTAGTTAAACAAATAATTTTTATTGAATAAATTGTTTATTCATGTTTATAATAAATTATTTAACACATAACATAATAAATTTCGTATATCCATTTATAATTCAAATATAGAAAAATTATACAAAAATAATTATTTCCCCCAAAAAAAAATACAATTAACGAAAATAAACGAGCGCCGAATATTCAGAAAAAAAAATTTGAACTGACATTGAAAATTTTTAAAAACATGGCCTTTATCCTGTCGTTTAATCATTTTTAAAATATATAAATAGTCTTTCAAGTTTGTCGTGTTTATTAAATGGAAATACTTTTTCTTTCACTTTTCAAACAAACTGAAAACAACAATTTTCCTGACAAGCTGTTTATTATAAATTAGTCCAACTTCATTAATTTATCTTTATGGTAGTTAATAGTCTATTAATTGTTCAAAAACTGGGTTGTAGAACAAAAAAATTCGAGTCAATTCAGATAAGAACGTTGCTGGGTCGTAAAAAATCATTTCTAAAATTTATGAAAAACATACACACACCTAATATTACATTTTCATATATATTTTTAGGTACTTGTCATAATAATATATTTAAATGAGGCTTAAGGGAGTAATATTAAAGATTAATCCACCACGTTTTTGGTAAACATTTCATATTCTAACCGACAAAATTTAATATTAAACGTAGAAACTTTCATAAAACTGAAATTTCCCACTAAAATGAATATTGAATAATGGTATAAGGCCATTTTGGATTTTTTTAATTTGTGAATGAAAATATCTGCATTTTTGAACACACATAATCACTTCCTCAAAATATTACGTATTTAAATTAAATTGAAAAAATTTAAATATGTGACTTATAATAGTGACCCAGTTTAAAATTTATCAAAATTTATTTCAATATACGCATTAAAATTATTATTATATCACTAATTAATTTAAAGACGACATCAATTACACACTTTGACCTAGACGTAATTTATATTTTCAAATTTATGTATAAATTCTTAAATATTATAATTGACATTGAAATCAATATAAACAAAAAAAATTGATGCGAAATTGGTATGTATTTCCAAATTTTCAAATATAGATAAAAATATACATACATATACAGGAAGTCGTCAAATAAAATAAATAATAAAAAAACGCAAACAAATTATCAAAAAAAAAAAAACAAAAATAAATAATATTGAAGTGTGAAAAAGTTTTGAACTTTGTACAAATTTTCAAGTATAAAATTGCGTTTGTAAGAATTTCACTTTTTCCATTTTCTTTTAAATCGAAATAAAAGTACCACTATAAATATAAAAGAAGAAAGCAACAAAAAAAATACATACATACATATATATTTTACAACAATCTTACAAATAATTCAATTTTATAATAAAAAAATCAAATTTATTTTACCTTCTAAATATTCAACTAGGGCTTCAGTCACGAAAATATTCAAAAAACAAATAAATATACTTAATTTTCTATAATACATAGTCGTTTTCTTTTCACAAAAATGAACAATTTTTTTAAAACGAAATTCTTATACTGATTTTTATTTAATTTTAATTATGGGATAATAAATTGTATCACGTTAAGTTGTAAATCGTTTTATTTTTGATTTATGAATGCCGTAAAATATGACTTGTTAATATTTTTATTTTAGAACCGCTGCTTTACTATCAGAAACGACTAAAACGATAACATATTGACTTCTAGTTTATGTTTACATATTATTTCTTTATATATATACATATATGTATAAATTTAAGTTGCTTGACATGGATGGAGATGGATAAATTATTATTGAGTTGCATTTCACAGCTTCCAGGCATGTTAAAATCTGATGTAACATCAAGATAAATTTACCTTACATCAAAATAGATGATATTGTTTTCGGAAAAATTGCAAAAATCGTTCATTTAAGACAATTTTTATTTATTTAATTTACGCGTACATAAATTATGCGATATGTCAACACATGTCATTTTTATTATCAATTTATTGGCATTTTAATATTTTTAAATTAATATTAATTGTATATTTAGTTTTATCGTAAAAAATTATATTATAAATATTATTGTCTGTGCAGGAAAAATTTATTTATAAACATTTATTTCCGTCTACAAGATTTTTTCTTTTTGTATAGAAGGTGTTTTTCTAAATTTTTCTAACCCCATCTGCATTTCAAATTACTAATTACATCAATAAATGACTAATTATCAACAAATGATTAATTACGATGATTAATTTATACATATTATAAAAAATTTCTATGTTTATAAAATATATAATAGTATTGTGTATATTTCCATTAAATGAAAACAATCACTAGAACAATTATTATATATTAATTTAAAATAAAACACTTGACTGTTATAATAATAGAAAAATTTCTAGACAACAATAATAAATGATTAATT
>SSSI01009972.1:0-24247 GCA_004796505.1 Oryzaephilus surinamensis
AATTTATAAGACTGTTCATTATTTACTATATTATTATTCAGTTTAAATAAATTTATTTAAACTAATAGATTATACTTTCCCATTTGATAATCAATTGCAATTGAATTTTTCTCAAACTCACTAATAATTCAAAATATATTTTTGAATTATATTGGCGCACATTCACTTAATTTAAATTTATTAGATATTTAATAAAAAATAGAATTTAATAAATAATGCACTGATACACGAAACACATGTCTCATTAAACGCGTTCGCTATAAAACTAATCTAATGAAAATAGATAATAGCAATAAGCAGTCAACTAAAAAACTGGTTTTATTTTTCACAAGTTAAATCGTACAACTGGTCAAGTATGATTTAGCATGATTTAGGAAAGTTTTAGCAAAATTTTATAAAAATAATACCGTGGAACTTCCCTAACTTGAATCTGAAAAGATCGGAACAAAATTCGACTGTAGAAATTGAAAACCGATTATTTAATTGAAAACCGATTATTTAATTGAAAACCGATTATTTAATTGAAAACCGATTATTTAATTGAAAACCGATTATTTAATTGAAAACCGATTATTTAATTGAAAATGAATGGATATAAAGATAATAAAATAGAAGAAATCTTTTTGGTATAATAAATATTTATTTCTTTAAAACTAAAGTAAACATCAGACAATAATTTAAATTATTTTATAGCCTGTGAGTTTGTTTAGTGCACCAAAGTAATTATATTGTAGAAATTTATATGAAACTATGTATGTGATACAGAAAATCTAAAAAAATTTATAAGCAATTAAATGAGGCTTATTTGGTAACAATTTTTCCATATTTTTCTTTAACAATTTGTCCATTCTTTATTTACATTTTAAAATTAAATTCTTTCTTACAATTTAATTACATTAAATAAATAGATGTGTAGATTTTTTTGGTTTTTTTTTCTAATTTGATGAAATGGATATTCAATGATAAAAAAATTTACATTAGTACACCAAAGATATTAAAATAATAATACAATAAAAAACAAATTACAATTGTATATTGGCCAACAAAAAAACTGGCCCATCACTAAAATAACAAATGAAACTGTAATAATGGCCAATTTTTTTGGTACTTAGTCTTTGTATATAAATACATAGTAATAAAATTTAGAAAGTCAGCCTCCAATCCCTTGTTAAGTCGTTACTCGTTAATGTACTAATGTAAATACGTATTATAAAAATTATAAGTCAACGCCTATAAATTATTAACGCTAATAATTTGATTAATCCAACCGATAAATGCGCTAACTTTAACATATACACCAGGAACATCTTGCCTTCCACAGCCAAAACCCCAAGATACAAGACCCGCCAGTTCGTAATAACCATCATCTTCACATACCAAAGGACCACCCCCATCACCCTACATGAAAAAGAACAATTGTAAAGCACTTTATTTTATTATATAACTGTTAGATTACTTGACAAGCATCATTCCCTGTTTCTCCGCCTGCACAAAAACTACTTGCTGGTAAAATAAAGATTTTCTTCGTAACTGCATTCACTTTCCTAATACATTCAGCATCACTAACAATTGGTATTTCTGCTTCTCTAACTCTCAGTGGAATTGGTCCAGCTAAATCATTTGAAAATAACATAATTCGGAAAAAAGAAAACATTATGTAAAGTTTTAGTCCCACAGCAAATGTAATATAAGAGTAAATATTTTATGAATTAATTAAGTGTATGATGTTTGTACAGTTTACTTTCCTTTGGGATTAAATAATATCTAGACAAAACTGAAGTGAATTTCTAATAAAAGTTTAATTACCTTCGCCCATATATCCGTAACCAGTAACTGTACATCTCTTTCCAGCTGCATGGCTTACACCTCTAGCTGGCAAACACACTAAACAAACACCTTCTTTTAATTCAGCTTGACCATGTAACTTTAATAATGCAATATCATTATCTAAAGTTTGACTGTTATGGTTGTGATGAATATACGTAGTAGCAACTCGTAAAGTTTGAGCACCGGCACTTCCATATTTTCTAGTTAAATCATGATCTCCAACACGCACATAAATTGCATCACCAGAACGAACAATACTGAAATTTACCAATGTTATAAACAAGTCAAATTCGTCATTAATTGCAATTATGGCATTTTTTACTTTGTAACACAGTGAGCTGCTGTAAGTACCCATTGAGTACCTATTAATGCGGCACCACATAAATATTGGTTCAACGAATTAATTAATGCCACTTGCCAACACCATTCAGATTGTTCACCATCTTCACCACCTACAACTTTACCTTGTCGCGATGTACCTTTAACACCGCACACGTATTTACTGTAAACTGGTACTCTTGATGTTAATGTCTTCAGTGTTTCCGTCGCTAAATTCAAAATTTAGTAATATTAAATATTTTATTAGGTCCAATTTCAAATTAAATTATTTATCTATTTAATTTTAAAATAGAATTGTAATGAATATTTACGTAAATGTATTGTAATTTGTTTAAATAACTAATGAACTAATTAAATTAATTGATCATTAATTAATATTATTGGGAAACTTACTTTGTTGTGTTGATATTGGTGAAACTGTTGTATGTGAAATACTAAGAGAGGACAATGTGTTACTTTCTTTATGTGGGTCGTCTTTTTGATTAATTGTTTCTTTTATTAACGTTTTTGGTGCACAACATTTAGTACCTGGTTTTCTGCACTTGAAAACCTCAGTCATTTCAGCATTACCTTAATTGTTTGCAATAAAATGTAGCCATATAAATAATGCTATAATAATATCTTTTCAATTTTTTTTTACTTACGGAAACAAGTGAAACTTAAATAGGATATTATACATGAACCTGGACATTCTGGACGTGGATCAATTGTTGTAGTGGTCGTCGATGGTGGCGGTTGATGTTGTGGTCTTGGTTTTGTGATTGTTGTTACAGCTCTCGTATTATCACAACAAACAGATCCTCTTTTACAATTCGATGTATGCGGAATTAATACAGATGGACGTTCACAGAATGCTGCCATTATATTTAATAAACAAAAACCAGGACAACGCGGTCCTGGATCTCTGGTTGTTGGACGTGGACTTGTGGTTGTTATTGGTCTAGTTTCAACGCTCTGAAATATATATGTACATACGCCATTGTTTATTTATTTATGTTTAATACCAGATAATTGTTATCAAATGATGTATTAGAATAAACGAAATAAATATGTATTTGTTTGATTATTTTTTTTAAATGCTACCTATATGTATCAAATGAGATATTTAAACGTATTTACGGGTGGTGTAGTTATGCAGCAACTTCCTTCTGATGGACAGTCAGCTTCTGAATCGATATCATCACAAAAAAGTGCAAATAAACCGCTAACACATTCACCACTACATGGTTTCGATAATGTTGGTCTAGGTGGTATTGTTGATGGTGTTTTTGCTATTTGTGTTGTTGTACTAGTTGGTGGTTTTTGTGTTGTTTTTACTTCAACTTTAGTATAATTCATTTTCGTTTTATTTGGTATTATTACGTTTGATGGTATTTTATCTCCATACAAATCACTAGATACACAACATCTTAAACCTGTTTTACATAAATCTTCTGTTGTTAAAATCGCTTCACAATAGTCTGCTATTCTTTCAGCCACGCATACACCTGGACAAGCTTTTACAGATTCTAAAAAAATATTGAGAAATATATAGTACGTATTTATCTAAACATTATAAACCACTTTAAAATAACGCAAAAGTATGCTTGACTTTATATGTATGTAAAACCTACCATTTGCTGTATTATTTGTATTATTCGATTGTTTTGTCTGAAATTGATTAATAAAACTTTATTCAACTGAATTAAATTGTTTTTGGTCTATACAACTGTATTCGTACCTGATATGAGGTAGTTGTAATAATTGGTGTGGTGGTTGTAGGTCTTTGTGCTGTTGTAGTTATTGTTGTTTGCTTTGTTGTTGTTTCATTAATTGTTGTACTATTTAATGGTGTTGCGTTTGTTGCGTTCGGTGATGGTGGTTCAACGCAACATTTCATTGATGCTGATGGACATGTTACGTCTTCTAAGACATCGTAGCAAATTAATGTTGCTAAAGCATGAACACAAACGCCTGGACAGTCTTTTGAATCAGCAGTACTGGTTATTGTGTCCAATAAACCTGAAATCGTTTAATTTTGTTTTTCCGCTTCGCACTTTCTCTCTATTCAAAAAGCATGGAAAGACAAAGCGTCTAAACAATTATTGATTTTACAACCTTTTTCTTTATTGTTTTCAAACTAGTATAGTAGTTGCAGTAAATAAATCTGGCAAATGAGTTGAACAACATTTTAAGTTTAATAATTTTGACACTGCTAGATAAATGCTGGAATCTGAGCGCCCTAAAGTGTCTTGGAGCCAAATATCCTCGAAGATTGCTTTTCTGTACTTGACACATTTGACATATTAGATAGCTTTGTTTTTTCTATGTTTATTGATCTTATATTTCAATGTTGTACAAAAGTAGATGGATGTATTATGTACGTATACATATGTACATGTATTTTGGATTTTTGCTATAGCAAAAATTTTTATAAAATATTTTACGAATTAATTTCTTAACAAAACTTTTTCCGTAAATGTTCCAACATTTCTGCAGAGTTTATATTGGAGCAATTTTACGCGTATTCCGAGGGCCCTATTAAATTGTCTAAAGAATATAAACATTGGGGTAAGAATATTAAGAAAAATTTATTGTCCTGTGGGAGTTATTTAAACAGAGTAATAGTTTTAAACAATCTGGTAAATTTTTTGGCAAAGAAGTGCTTTCGATGTAATCATTTACTTATTTGCCAAATTTACACATAATTTTATTATTTGTACATATGTATAATTGTTTATACAACTATAGGTACTAAACATATATGTATTTGTTTATATAATTATGTACGAGTATTATATACCAAAAAGATACATTAACTAATTAAAACTGCCAAGATTGTTATATTTCAAGCAAAATTTTAACTTAAATACAAGTAGTATTAATTGTGTATATATGTGTTTTAGTTAGTGGCACCCTTTTCAACTTTACGATTAACTTTTGTGAAACATGTCTTGTTTTCTGCAAGTCGGTACCTTACATTTCCAAGTAATTTGCAATTTTAATATTTAATTTTCAATATTGTATCCTTAGGGAGTAACTTGTACAAAGAGAGCTTATCAAATTTCAAATTCTTATAATACTTACAAGTGTTATTCTATAGCTTTATTTTAAATTAAAAAACTTATCTATTATTTTTATTAAACAAAAACTAAGTATATATTATTCAATTTAGAATTTATTATAAATAATACAAATGATATTATAGCTATTTTATTACAGTTTCACTGTAATATCCGGTAAGGAAATGAAATGTATTTTAAAATTTCGAAAAAATTTATATGTATTCTTTCGAATAACATGATTTAAATAAAAATTTTATGAATCAATATTTTTAACACGTCCTTGCTTAAAGAAACGTTATGTAAATAAATTAGGACATGTTTTATGCGAGTACTTAATTCAATTAATTATGAGTAATAATAATTACGGTATTGTCGCGAAATATTCTTTTCTCTCCATTAAATGTTTTTCAAATTAAATTATTAATAAGATACAGTATAACTGTTTATTGTTATTCGAAAATAATATTTATATATGTGTATTTTAATTTTGAAATTGTATTAGATAACAGTAAATATAAAACGTTATACCGTTGGTTATTATAAGTTATTTAAAAATTTTTAAACTTTTCTTACTACTACGATATAGCGTTAAGATACTTACCAGAAAGAAAACTGCCAGCAAAGGAATCGTCTTGTGCTTGTACCCCAATAAGGACACTGCATAATAACACTAAAAAAAATCTATTGGTCCTCCACATAGCGATGATTAATACAAAGTAGAAATCAAACTATACACTGTCAACAAGAAACCATTGCCAATACGAAGAGGGGCCCCAGGCGAATAAGACTTTTATTCATTCATATGCGCAAACATAAAGGAACTAATGTGCAATACGGAATCACTTCCAGAATTTACCGTTGCGTTTGTTTTATGTTCGATATAATTCTTATATGTCAGTTAATTCTGTTCTTTTTATCTTTTTTTGATTCGTATTTATTTTCATTCGACTTACATATAAATATAATGTATATATGTACGTATTATTATATAGTTAATATACTTTTATATATGTTGCACTGGCGCGCTTCTTGGTCTTACTTAAGTACTTAATGTAAAAGAAATGGAAGTGCTGGTTAATGCTGGTACCCATTGCCCACCGTCAGTACCATTGGTTGCACAGTTATCTTGTATCGTCCAGAACGAGGCCCTGGCCTTGACATCGTGGTCAACAACCTCAACTTTACCTTGCGTTTCATACATATATGTACCTTTTAACATTATACACCTACAACCTACACACGAACCATTACAAGAAACGACCTTTCTTATGTGGTCTTCAAAGTACCATTAAAAACGGAGATATTGAATCAACGTTTAATTTTCTTATAACTTTTGAGCGCAAATTTAACAATTTAGAAATGACAGCATTAGGCCTATTAAATATTTTTTTAATAAATGTGTGATTGAATTCAAATTTGCAAATATTTTAACAAAAAAACGGAAACTTAAGTCAAACTTGGTTTACGAAGCTTTATAAAAAGGGGTTTGCCAATTCGGTCATTGACGAATTGTGATAAAAATAATGGCAATTATAGTTTTTCCTTAAAAATACATACTTATTATATCGAAATTTTTAGTTTTCTTTTGTAAAAAATCAATTACAATAGCTGCGGTAGTTTTTTGCTTAAAAATAGGTCGTATTATTGTTTTATTTAGGTAAACGACTAATTTGTTGAATTCAGAAATGAAAAAGTTAATAAATCACTAAAATTTTCTCTTTATTGCTATTTGTTTTTAGTAATAATAACTTGTCGTGCTCATTACATTTCATTGAAATTATATTTGATTGTAATGTAAATTGTTAAATTGTTTTTATATTGATTTGTTTTACCTTTAGCATAAAAGTCTAAATACATATTTTCTATTCTGTTATGTTGTATTGAAAAATAATTGTACAATATTTAAAATTTAAACTTAGCAAAACTCTAAATAATAAATTTGTTATAGGTATTTATATGTATATAACTAGTATTAAAGAAAATTGTTTAATAAAACTTATAATGTTATACGTACAAAATTCGTATTTTGATATGATTTAATAAATTTGCAATTTAATAACATTTATTATACAAATGAATTTATATCATGCATATATTTTTAATATATTTATTATGGAGCCAGTTTCATATGTAGAAACTTAAGTTTTATGAAAAGTTATGAATATGATAACGAAAACTGAAATATATACATACATACGTATAATATATAGAATTGTATTTTATTATACAATACCTACGGCAGGTGTTCACAAATACACTTTTGTACAATATGTTATGTTTTATTTGTTTTGAATTTGTTTAATATTATATAGAAAATTTCAATGACTAAAGAAAAGCTAAACAATATAATAAACTTGTAATTTATTCAATTTTTAACCCACTTTCTTAATAACATAAATATATTTTTGTTACAATTTACCCGTATTTCATACAATATCAACAATATAGAAGCTTTAGTACTTTGAACTTTCCATAAAATTTATATTTTTGAATTTATATTAGTATGTGGGTGCGAAAACATTAGTTATTATCTTATACAGATATAATGATAAAATGTTAAAAGGGGGTTGATATATTGTACTTTTCCTCAAGCAAATTATGAAAAATGGTTACGTTCTTGACCATTTTCTATTTTCTAATCCAATCTACCTAAGTGCAATGTAGATCATAAGTTAACTCTTTATATGAGTTATTGATATTTTTGTTTACGAAATTTACATAAAACTATTATATTGTAAAGCAACCAATTATACAAACTTTTATATATGTATGTAATAAAATAGACAATATACATACATATTTGAAATTTACTTCCTTTAAGAAAATATGTTTTATAACAAAAGAACAAGACAACACGAAAGAAAGTTCTATATTAATTACTTAATTGTGAAATTCTTGACAATTTTTAACAGACTTAATGATTGTATTACGGATAATACTTAAAGTACTAGTAGATATTTATAAATTTATTTTATGACAAATCGTTTCGAATGCAAAATAAAACGCAGAGGGATATAAGGGACTTGGGGAGTTTATATTATCTTCTAGCAAGTGGATATCGTAATGTAAATTCCCAAAGCTCAATATTTATAGCTTCCGATAAGGGCAGTAAGTGGTGTGGACTTTACCTTTTTACACAAAAATATAACGTTACGAAAAATATTTAAGACATTGTTATATAGAAAAGTCTAAATTAGCATAACAATAGTTTTAATTCACTATATTTTCCCTTATATTATTATCATGTTTTTTTTTTTTTTGTTTCTTTGTATACTTGTTTGTGGGGCTCTAATAAAGTAAGATATATTAGAAGACATAAAATCTATTGTTGTTCCAATATTGAGTAAATTCCTTTTGTCTCTATAGAAATTTCATTTTAAAGTTGGTCTTTTTTTTCTGCACAAAACAATTCGTTTACATTCATTTATAAGAAAATATATATGGCTTACGATGTTTTTGATAAAATTAAAGAAATGAATGAACTTTTTCCTTTGTCAATCCAAAATATGAGTGCAGTTTTTAATAAAATTGCTTTAGCACATTTTTAAAATAAGATTTTATTTATTAATAAAATTTACAATTATAGTATATAGTTTGTTGAATTACATGCTACACATTTTTCATTAAAATTGAGATAATGAATATAGGGTAGTCGATATTTAAATACATTTAGTGGAGGAATGAATATAGAAAATAAATAATTAAATAAATATATTACAACAAATGGTTTTTTCAGTACATCTGTAATTTTTTTGTTAATGTATAATGAACAATGGATTAGTAACATACATGGATGATAAACATTATTTTTTTGAATTGCTGTTTTAGCAAAATAAAATCAAAATTCCGTATTTGATTTTTGAAGAAACAAACAAGCATGCACCATTTTATATATATATATATGTTATATATGTATATTTTAAAATTCTTTATAATCCTTTGTAACTGTTTTCCAATATAATTCTTTATTATTATTTTTTGGTTTTAAACCACAATATTTCATACATAAATGGCGCAATATAACTTACATCTATATATTTACATTTATATACACAAAAAAATCAAACAAATTAAACTATATAGAAGACGGCTATTGTATTCAAAATCCATTATCTGGAATATACATTTATTAATTATTATTTATTATTATTTTTTTTGATATACTCGTAGGACATCGTAACACATTATTTAAGTATTTCTAACATCAACATTATGATTAAGATACAAGTAGATTTTTTTTATTAATAGGATACTGAATACAAGAACACGTTTCTGCACATAAAAACAGCTTACATTTGTTTGTCTAAAAGCTTAAATAATATTTTCCACTTTGAAATAATTACGATATTAAAAAAAAAACGATGGTTCTAGTTTACAAAAGAATGCAATATTGAAATAAATTGATGAATATATATGGGTGAACCATTTTCTTTAACCTTATTGCTTTTTCTTTAGCAAGATTATAAAATAAAATCCATTAGCAACCTAAAAACTGGCATCTCATTTGTTTTTCGTAATTTTCTCTTTGACGTTTTCTTATAAACATTTTCACCAGAACTTCTTTTCTTATATAATTAAATCAAATTTGTTGGGTAATATTATTTAAGGCCTTTAGTTTATTTTAACAGTAAACATAATCTCTTATATTGTATACATTTATATAATTAGTATATGCAGACAATAGATTAAAATCGATTATAAACTCACAAAACGTGTTTTGTAAGAAATATATGTACGTTTTAGTTCTAAAATCTGCACGAGATTACAATAATATATTTTTATTTACTTTTTTTTTCTATAGAAACACTTCTTTGTTTTTCAAATCACATATTGTCACTTACTATTATTTTTCAATAAAACTCTTCAATTTTTTTCCAATCACTTCATTAATAATTTTTTTCTTTTTCGTTAAAAATTTAAAACTTCAAATTCAAAACAATATCTTAATTTATTATTATACCCAATTATGAAACACTACATTCTATTTTTTTATTTTCAATTATTTTTCTTTTAGTTATCGTAAATTTTTATATACATTTCTTGGCTTGCACAATATAATCGTGAATTTTTCATTAAAATGAATAAATTATACGAGTAATTAAAATTCAATTAAACGATATTTAACTAAAACTTGTAATATGTATATGCATTTATATACATTATGATGAAAATTATATATTATCTACATAATTTCAACAAAAAAAAAATTGTGTATTCTTTTTAAAAGAACACAATTAGAAAAGTTTTTAAAATCATTAAGTTTTTTGTACGAACAAAACTACAAAATAATTCCATTATTTTATAGTGATTTTCGTAAAAATACGATTAAAACAAATTAGCTAGTATTTTTTTGTAGTTTTTTTTTCATATTTTTTATTTACAAAGAACTTCTCGGGCTAGATAGCTACCTCCTAGAGATTTCATATAAATGTTCGAGATTATTTAGATATAATGATGAATACACGTAGGAAATAATAATTAATGCTAAAATATTAAACGAGCTATTTGATAGTCCTGCTGATCCAGTTTGCATAGCAGCCGGCCTTTCTCCTGAAAAATTGGAAACAAATCGATTTTTCTATATGCAACATGCATACATATACATAATATTTGTGATTTGGCTTTTTTGTTAAAATATACGAGTATGTAGTACATACTGGTAAATATCACCTTTAATTAGACTAAAGCCGTAAATGAAAGCATCAAACTATTAATAATTGATTGTTTTCAATTGGTATAAACGAAGCATAATCCTTGTTGATTATTACAGCATCAACAAAAGGATTACGTTCGAATTATTTTTTCGTTCATTTCATAAACAACGCGAATATTATATTAGGGATTACATTTACGAAAGAATAAATCATTTTGTTTTATAATAAACATTTTTTTGATGGTTTGTTAAACGAGAGATAAATATTTACTGAAATTAGTGTACACGAACTTCCAAACAGTGTAATCTAGTAAAGTTATTGATTGACATTTTAGATGATATACTGGACAACAGATTTGCAATTAAGTTTTCATCAAAAGCTGCGGTTGTATACCATATCGATTAATAAAACTTGTAAATATTTTATAACCATAGTGTGTAAGTGTTAACGATAGTTAGATAATTTGACTAATTTCAAAATCAACATGTACGAAAACACAAAACATCAACTGTGTGTGTAACACGATGTGACAAAATGTTTTATTAAATTTATCATAGAAAATTTACGTCCTTATACGAATATATCAGTTACTTTTTTATTTATTTAAAAGTTAAATAAACCCTCACTTTTCCTAACTTATGGTGTTTGTATATATAAAATATAAAATAAGCAAGTTGTGCAGTTTTATTATTTAAAAGTATATTGTACACATTTGGAGAGCTTAAAATAAACAAAAAGCGCTAGCAAAAATGTGTTATGACAACATTTATTTTTAATATAAAAAAAGAATAACTAGAAATATCTTGTGTATTATTGTTGAAATAAAATTTATTTTATTTAATATTTTCCATGTGTACAAAGTTTAATTTAACTTAAGTTTATCAGTTATTGTAATATACGTAAAAAATATATGTATATGTATATGGTACATATAATTTGTATTCGTTTCACAAAATATCTAATTCTGTAAAAGATTAAACTGAAATTTGTTCATGAATATAAATAAAATCCAATCAATATTATATGTATATGTTCGTATATATATATTCTACTGTAATGTAAATTGATATAAACCCTAATAAAATATATATACATCTATTTAACTTTTCTATAAATGTTAACAAAATGTAGTTTCCATGATCGTCTCTGTTACGGTGTTGGTTTTATGTGTTTCCAAAGGAGACCAAATAAAGTTACAAGTAGTTTAACTTGAAGAAAAGTCCATATAAACCGAAAACAAACTTTTTTTCTAAGAATCTAAGTAAATATAAATTTATTTTATAGATTATTTTCTCAAATATAATTTGTTAAACCAATAAAGTTTCAACATTTACATTTCCATTAAAAAAAAAACTGATGTACTTACTTTTGGAAATGTTATTAACAAAAGACTCATTATTTCATAAAAAATATTCTTACTTTTCCCTCGTATTATTTATTTAATTACTCAAATATATGATTAATTTTCGGTTAATATCATTTAAGGTTAAAATTTATTGTATTGCCAATATTGGTAATTAATTGAGGTGGTGATAATTATATCTGAAAAGTTATTTATAGATGAAACTGAAATGGCAGTGATAAATATCACATTAAAACAAATTTTAATTAAATAATCTATACCATATTTATTTATGTTTTATAAATATATGTGTGTAAAATAGTTGTGAAAAATTATTGAAATTGGAATTATAATATATACGTATATAAATAAAATAAACTCTTATTTTGTAAAGTAATGTAGTACATCAAACTGCCATAGATAGTTAGTGCAGTTTCCTGAAATTCCATCAAGTTGTGTACTTAATTACTTTGTGATTGATTTGTAAATTTCCTATTTCCATTGCTTCCCGTTTCCTACTAACACTGAGAACATAGGCTAAATGTATACTAATTGAAAATCAATTATTGTAATGTTGTCCTCTATTTGTAAATACGGCCTTTATAATGTCAATAGTGAACGAAAAAAAAAACGAACGCAAAGAAAATTTATAAACTTCATTATTGGAAATAGTTAAAAGAATTAAGGAGCAAACAGAATTTTGTTAGTTTCCTATAAAACGAAAATCATTTTCAACGTACATATGTATGTATTCGTACAGAAAAAAAAATAAAGCAATAAAATTGAAAACGCGAATTTTGTTATCGCATCAGATATATAAGAAAAATACTGTAACGATGCAGAAGTTGAAGAAAATTTGATTATGTTTACAAACCAAAGACATGCTTGTGCAGATTCACTTAATTGAATCAAATAATTTTTTTACTATTAGTAGATGCGAGTAATATATTTTTGTAATATCCTTATTTGCTACGAAATAGAAAAATACATAAATTGGTTTATATAATACATAAATAATCAGTTTTACAAAATGTATTTCGAACAGCGGAAGAATATAAATATAGAAAATATAAGGCCATTAGTTTATTTAAATTAAAATTAATTTTAGTTTTAGTTTGAAATCAAATTAGGTCAGAAAACGCAACAATGTTAAACACAATTAAAATTTAAATAAACTGGTTGAAATTGTTGTTTAAAACTTTATATATTATAATATTATGTAAACTTACCATTTAAAACGTGTACTCTTACACTGGCAACATCCGCATTGGATGGACTGCAAGAATATTTTCCAGAATCAGAAATTTCGGCATGTTGTATCAGGAGAAAACTAGTTGTTATATCACCCTTTTCCGTAATAACACTTACACCACCACGGCTGGAATCGTAACTGATAACCTGCGTGTATAGAAAAGAAGAAGAAAATCAAATTATATATTTTATATATAGATATATAAAATGTTGTAATATAGAAAGATTAGGGTCAGCTTCTTCTTATTGATTGGTCACCAACTATTCAATTTTCTAGCTATATTTTTATATTTTATTATACAGTATATTTAGCTTTGTGTCCAAAAAAATGGAGGCAAAAAAATGTATATATATAGTATAATTCAAATTTTCGCCTATTTTCAACAAACACGAATTATTTTAAGATTTATTTTTCCAGTTGGCAGTTAAATTTGGGTGTGTGGAAAGGTGTAAATAAATAAAATGTACGAAAAGGAACCAAAAAATATAAATATCACGCAATATACATGTTTAAACACGTAAATACTATACGTATATGTATTTGCATATAATAATATATAAAAAATAATGCATAGG
The DNA here is from genome assembly GCA_004796505.1 of Oryzaephilus surinamensis. Classification (NCBI taxonomy): domain Eukaryota; kingdom Metazoa; phylum Arthropoda; class Insecta; order Coleoptera; family Silvanidae; genus Oryzaephilus; species Oryzaephilus surinamensis. The sequence continues at coordinate 14,034 of SSSI01009972.1, forward strand.
TATACTTGACACAAATTTTATTTAGTTGACATGTAGATTAGAAAAAATTCGTTTTAGCACTTCGCAAAATATTTTCACTTAATTCGAATACAGCCTAAATTGTGGCACGAAATTCAACTAATTTATTGGTGTTGAACCTTTATAAAAACAACTTAAGGCTTTAATGAAAGCTTTAAAACAATATTATGTGAACGAAAATGTACTGGAGTAAGGCAGGCGAAAAAAAGGAAGATTCCGTAAATTATAAATTATCCTACAAAGTGAATCAATAAATGAAAGCTACTACCTTGAATCGACCAAAAACATATTTTCTTTTTGGGCGTGAGTAACAATGATTTTAATTGAAAATGAAATGCATTCACTTCCGAATGCCTCACCTACATAATTTCAAATGTTTTTCCTCATTTTTTTGTTCTGTTTGTTTTCAACTTTCAACCGTATCTTTCAATAAAGCCGTTTTTCAAATGAAATGAAGAAATGTAATATTCTTGTTATTAGGTTCTATGTTAAGTTTCGTCTATAATATAAAATACGATATTATTTGTGTGCAAATAAATAAATGAAATATAATAGATGTGTTTGAGGGCGAGCAGACGAATTTTTGTAAAAAGATGCTGTAAGTAAACCATCGTTGGTGATTCAGTGACAATGAGTTATAGTTAGAGCTTATAACAATAGAAAAGAAGAAGGACGTAAAATGTCGAAAAATCTACCAAGAATATAATCCAAAAAAGTTTCCTTAAAAACTAATTTACTTTTACTTGATTCAAATTTCTGTAGGTTCATTTAAGTGAATTTTTCCGAATACGATCTCTAATTATAATTAAATTTCAAAATTAAAATATATGTACTTACATCGTCAAAATGATACCAAAATATGTAAGCTGGTGGTTCCGGACTAAATTTGATGGCACAAGTTAGATTTATTGTGCTACCTCTGTCCACATGGAGATCAGGCCCTCCAAGTATTTGGGCCGTTGGTACTAGAATGGCATCGAGAAAAAACAGAAATAAAATTAATTAGAAAAATTATTAGTTAGCTTAAAGACAGAAAGCTTTCTTCTCGAACAAACTAGCATCAAACTTCATCACACATACAGTCTCACAAAAGATGTTTTTGTTTCACATAATAAATACTAAAAGTTGTCACCAAAAACTTTTCTTGGCATAGATAAATTAATATTAAATGTGTTTTTCTTTCTTTAAAAGTAGCTTAAAGTTAAGTTTTAAGTATAAGGATTATTTACAAAGTACTAATATTTATTCTACTTTAACAAAGTCATTCATTTTAATTTATATAAAATTTTCTATGTTAGTAAATACAAAATAATTATATGTTGTTAAAATTGTATATTATTTAAATTAACACGGGTTAGTAATTGTTTTTTCTTGTTATATAAAAACAACGTTAATTAAGCCAAAAAAAAAATAATACACCTGGACAAGAGGGACATTTTTTATTATATTTTTCATCGTTTTGTGGTGATGGTTCGTCTTGTGGCAAAAATTCTGTAAAAAAGAATACATCCATATTGTTATAGACAAGAAATGTTTGTATCTCGTGAAATGTTCACATTTTAAATAAAAATATTGAATCAATAATGTATGTAGGTATCATCCAATTTGGATAATATAAAATGCAGTGTGCAATTGCCTTAATTCGTTTCAGTTTATGTCTCCTATACACATGTATAATACGACATCATTTTGATTTGAAAACATTGTCAGAATAATAATCCATATCAAATTAAGATATAAGTTGTGGTTGGATGTTATAACTTGAAGGAAAATTCATCATTTTTGCAACAACGAGCTTTCTGTACTCGAAGAATTATGCATTTTTTTCTTATACATATTTACATTTGATTCGATAGAAAATAAATAGAAAAATATATTTCCATGACAAAATTTGATATTATGTAACATTAGAGCTTTTGCTTATTACTAAAAGTGTTGTTATACAACGTATTATAAGGGATGAACGGTGTTTTTGTGTTGAAAATGGGTGTGTTAATTCCACATCACCAGTTTCAACTAATCTCATGATGAATGACTTGTTAATTAATATAAAATGTTTTATTTCTTATGGTTTATTATTCTTTGAGCCGTTTTAACTAGAAATGGTTTAAAAATACAAAAAAAATGATGTGCATCATCGACATTTTTAATAACAACTTTGAATTATATGTTAAAATTATTTTATTCACACCAAAAACAATGGTCGAATATTAAAAGCGGAATTAATTGGGGAAATAATTTAATTAACTTTTGTAGAACGAATAATTTTTTTGATGTGAATTAAAATAATAAACAATATCAAATTTAACATATATGTATATGTATACAGTTTTTTTTGTAGTGGATGCACTTGTTTGTTACAATTTTTATTGAAAATTTATATTAAAACTGAAATTTACGTATTTATAATATAAAACATTTTTAATTAACACAGCAATATTAATAAAACGTGTCTACTAATATTTTATAAATGGTTTTTAATAATGCGCTATTTATTTAATTTAAATGCAATTAGATACCGTAGTGAAGAAGCTTTTAGTTTAATATACCTTATATTTGCAGAAATGCAAATAAGTGCATTTTAGGTAGATCATATTTTCTTAAATTTCATGAAATTCATTTCATTACAGGGACTGTTATTTAATCACTGTTCAAGTTTCATTTTTAGAATGTCTTTTTACAATTATATCTACTTATACTTTTAAAATAACTGCAATTGAAATACTGAAATCGTTAGATAAAAATTGTAGTCGATTTAGTACATTATTTCCTTTTCTTTGATTTTCTTGAACTGTAAAATTTTTCTTTGTGCATTTTATTTTATTTTGTGGATATATTATATGGTATAGTACCGTTGTATTATTCTTAAAATAACAATTTACAGTAGATTTTTATTTATACAGCAAAAATATATTTGAATTAATTTAAGTGCAATCACGTTTTCAGTTTTCATTTCAGTATACCAGAATTATTTGCATTTTAAATGTAGGGTTTTTGGTGGATAATATTCATAAATGTATTCTATTGAAATCTTGATTTTTTTTATTCTATATATACGTATAATATATACACATATATACATTTATCCGAGCCACATATATTACAAATTTAAAAAACATGTACACGAATTGAAAAAAATAAATTTAAACACATTTTTATTTAATTTAATATCAAATAATCGATCAATAATTTCGAAACGTTTAGTGAATGATTTATTTATAATAAAACTAATTTAATAATCGTAAATTAAAGCTTTAGAACGACAACCAAATAGAGGAACGAAATACGTTATTTTTTTTCCATTTTACACAACTGCACTGCGTAATTATATTTTCGGACGAACTGTAATTGAAATGCTGGTAAAATAGTAATTCTTATCAATTTGTGTAATTAATCAATTAAACATTTTTTGTTTACACTCATGTAATGCACCTGTATAGAACGTCGCGATGAAACGTGAATATGTATTTTATTTAAATGTGGGAAAATAGCATTTCCTATATACGTACCAACGACATTAAGATTAACGAAATAGCTTCGTACAGGTTGGGTACTAATTTGGCATTCGTATATTCCGGCATCACGCTTTTGAGCCCATTTAATCTGTAAAGTCCATTCGTCAGTTTCAGGATGGTGATTTGCTTGAAATCTTTGATCGCTCGTGTAAGTATAACTGCCAACTGTTAAAATATGTATATCTCTGTGACGAATCCATGATACCTGCAAATAAACGGTTTTTATTCAAAAAATATAAAAGAAAAAACGTACATGCGTCTGCGAAACTTTTTGTCGAATGAAATTTTTATATAAAGTTGATATAAAAAAGTTTTTTTATTTGTTACCAACTTTTTAGGCGGTCTGTATTTATAGTTAGGATTTGATTTTAGCAGAAATACCTTTTTCAAAAAAAAATAACTTATTTAAATAAGCGAAAAAGTTGTGTGAAATATATGCTTTTTATATATATATATTTTCCTCTCGAATTCAATTTAAACATTTTTTGATAGATATCAAATGTACCAAGCCCAGTTTTTAGCTAATTTGATATTTTATAGTTTATAGCCATTGCATATTTGATTTTTTGTTGAAAAAATATGTACTGTATGTGTTGTGCATTATTAAAATTGTAATTGGGATGTCACTACCATTTCCTAATTGAATCTTTTAGAAATTCGTTTTACTGTTCATTTCCTTAGAGAATAAAAATGTTTGTCCTTGCTATAAAAAAGGACAAAATACATATACAGGAGAGTCCATAGATAACTGAAAATGTAATAAACTATTCTACGACTGAACAAAGAAAAACTAAACGGGAAAACAATAAAACGAAATCACAATTAAATCAAATTTATTTTGTATACTAGATGTACATTATAAATATTTGTTTGCATATTTTTATTCAATAATAAATACGGGAATTATAATAATTATTGTGAAACTTTTTCCATTTCGTTTCTGGTTGAAAACAGATAATCAACGTTTTGGAATAGTTCAACTAACTTTCGTAGGTATTTATATGAAAATCCCTAGTTATTATTACAAAGATCCAGATATTTTCTTAAAATATTGTTGAATGGTAAAGCTATTATGTGATAATCTTCTCTTAGGGAGTTGTTGGTGTTAAATCTTAGCTAAATTGAAATTTCTGAATATTAGCATGATTACTCTTAAACTACGACTAAAGTTCGTCATCTCAACTTTAAATATATTCATATCACATCGTTGCAATTATTATCAAATTTCAACTGTATCAAAACTGATACGGTACTTAAATACGTTTTATTTATTTTAATCAATTTCGTGCTTTACCAGATTCAGGTCTTTGGTTTCTTTTTTATTATGAAAGTCTTTATCGATGTACGAAATAATTAAATATTTTTATAATTCAATTGGCTTTCAAAAAGTCTTAGGCCGTATTTTCAAAATAAAAATGCTGCCAGTCAGTGAGTGAATTCGTTTTAAAACTCATTGAAACTCAAGTGATTTTATATCAAAGGATTAAATTATACAGAATTGTGGGTAATTGATGGTACCGAAAGGCCTATTGATTGTTTTTTTATTATTATCAACACAGAGCCAAACCAAAGCATCCCTTAGTTGATAAGTTTAATTAATTCCATTTTTAATATATTATAAAACGAAAGACGTAAAAAAACAGATTCACGTTGATTTATTTTAAATGAAAACTTGAAAGGATAAGTTTTAATAAAAAGTAGCGTTATATACCAGTTTAAATGTAATTTACTTTTCAGCTATTCTTTTCTTTTAAAAAAAACTTCTATGATGATGGCTTTTGTTCTTTTAAATTTAGTGAAAAATATGAGAAAACTCCTAATTATTAACATGTTTTATTGGTTTAAATATGTTTTTCTTTGAAGAAGAATTTTATGTATAAATAAATTATATAATTTTACTTATTGTTTTCTAATTATAAAGTTCCCATCTCACGTTCTTAATAGTAAATTATTGGATAGTCTGAATTATTCAGAATATTAAAGCGTGTATTTAGTATCAACAAATGTAATTATATACGGATAATATTTAATAGATGGTTACAGTAAATAATTATTACTCTGCATTACGTAAATGAAATAATTACACTGTTTAATATTTAATTATACAATATACATACAATGTATATATGTATACATACATATAATATGTATACATACATATGTATGTATTATACTTATGTATTGGTAAAAATTTGAAAATCTCTTATTACAAAAATTAAAAATGCAGACATTTTGTGAATTAAGATTGCAAATCAATTTACGAATATAAATTTGGACTAACAGTTTTTTCAAAATCGGCAAACTTTTTTTGACAAGGATTACATATAAATACAATATGTATTATACGCATTGAAACTGGGTCTAAATTTTAATTACAATTTGTTTGTGTTTGCGTGTATGATGTGTATGCACTTGGTGCAATACAATGACAAAAATGTATTTAAATGAAAAAATGAATGATTTTGTGTAGTACGTTTTATTTCGCTTATGGCTCGTCGTCGACTTCTTTACAATTAATTTTACAAAAGTAGTAGGAGTGCAAAGTATAATAAAATATAAAAAGTTGTCAATCAAGCCCCTCCAAAATAGATGAAACATAGTAATAGAATTAACATTTATGATAATTAAAATATTACAATCATATACATATAAGTATAATGTGGAATTTATACACAATTTAATTAAATATTTCATGGTACGTAAAATTTTTATTATAAATTTAAAATTAATTCTATATATGTATTTTAAAATAAAAAACTCATTGATTATCATCCACATCAAACTCCAATTAACATGCTATTATACCTTTTATAAAATATATGTTCAATGTGAATGTGTGTATGTATATAGGAAAATGTGATCGTTCACATAGATTCTGAATAAGGGTATACTATATACCTATCGATTACATTGATAATGTTCACTCCATAATACAACAATGAACTGAACGTTAAAATTCTTTATAATACCACTTTATTTTCAATAGCTTTCACCTTTAAATTTTTTTTATTATTTGATGCCTATTTCCGCAATATGTGAAAAAATATCGGCTTCCAAATTTCAGTTTCTTATGTGATATTTAATTAACAGATACACATATTCAATAATGAATTTACATTGTTTGGAACATATTATACAAAACATTATAAAATATGTGTTTGGAATTTAAATTTCAAAGAAATGTAATAAGGTGTTATATATCATCTTACAAATATTTAATGTTTCTGTTGTTCGGCATTTAGCCAAAAAGGCAGTGCAAGTTTAATCGAATAATGTATCTGAGAAAGTGTTTTTAGTAAAAAACTGTAATAAATGGCATCGAATGTTTATTGATGAGACTTTCGTACATTTTCATGTTAATTAAATATTATTTTATGAGTAGCATACGAATTTTGGCAAAATGGAGTAATTTTATCTGGTCTTGACAAATGTCCTTTTGTTATATAGAAAGTGTGAAATTGCAACACAAAGAGTTTTATCTGTGTCTGTATAGCTGTATATATATAGGGATAGAAATGGTCGTGATATATACAAGAATAGCTGACGGGCCCAACAATACACAAAATTTGCCCGAGGTACATATAAATTACGTACTACTATATAAATTTTTTTTGTTAGTTTAAAATTATACGCTTGATTTGAACACAAAGACCTTTGTTTATATTAAAATATATAAAAACCATGTTTAATTTAGTCGTTTTTTCCTTTGGAAAATATTATATTATGATTATGAATCATTTTATAATAAATTAACAGTTTAACAAATTTTCAAAATAATTTGTTTTGCCAAAAATGAAACAAATGAATTAAATCCACGTTGTATATATTTTGCATATATAAAAAGTAACAAATCTTCACTTTGATGTTGTAATTAATTTTTTTCTCTTTTAATAAATTTTTAGCAATAATTTACTCATCGGTGGATTGAAGTAACTTTTAAAAACTAAGTTCCCGATTAGATTGCTTTTAGCTGAACTGACAATTACTGCTTTTGGGCCATTAATTACAACTCTCCCTGTTGGTCCACTCGACTACGTTATTCCCAAACTTGTTCCTTTAGCACTCCTTGCCTCCAATAACCCTGTTCACCACCGCTTCTCTGCTCCACGAAATCCCATGAAAGCTGATCTATAAATTCATTCATCTCTTCAGAATACACTGGGGCAATACACATTTTTTTTCTCGTCTTTCTATAGTTGAGATTTTTAGACAGATGATGTGAATTTATTTTGTCATTCACTTTACAAAATTACCAACCATTTCATATTAAAACAATTCCATTTATTTGAAAATGAACATTGTTTTGTTTTTGCCAAAATTGTGATCCCTTGTAACAAAATATTTCTACATTTAAAGTAAACCTGGCCTAAATGATTGTGTGTGTGTGTATTTTGTTGAACATAAACTTTAATCGACATAAACTAGTTTTAGACTATAGTTGAACCTACAATAAAAGTGAAGGGTTGAAAATTGTTGGTTGTAAAATGAGGTACATAACTGTTTAGCTTTATTTTGTGTTAAAATTGTTTGTATTACTTTAGTGTCAATATAATTAATTACTTTAAACTAGGAAACTATAAGCTTAAGTAAACTACTGTTATAAATTACATGACCAATTTAAACTTAATCAAAAGCACTACGGTTTTCTGGAAATAAATTTTATTTTACGAAAATATATTTCATTACCTAAACTGTTTGGATTCCATTATGCACTATTGAAATTGTTTAAAATACACGAATTTAATGAGAATACTGCTTAATTACTTTTTTTTGTGTGCGTTAAATTAAATGATTATTTTCCCTTTTTTTAATTTCCATTCATATAAAGAAAAATAATTGACGAAATATGTAAATGAAATATGAATTAACAACAACTATATTGAATATAAGAAATATCATTTTTGGGCATGGTTTTGTTTTCTTTTTTTTTATTTGATATATATTTTCTCTTTTTCATTTTGAATGGTCGATATATGCAAATAACTAGTGGATATTTTACCTCCTGAATTCATCGAAACAACGGGCAAAATGAAAGACGCTAAAACTAAATTGAATTCTTGCTACAATTCAATCTTAAATGTTTCCAACATTTGCAATTCCACTCACGTTTCTTAAATAAAATCTTAAGATTACAAAAAAAGTAATAATCAAAACAAAATAATTTAAATAGATTCCCATAGAACCGCACAAGATAATTTATCTGAAAAATGGATACCTGAATTTGTTTATCAAAATTAATTGTAATTTTATATCGGGAAACACGTGTTAATAGCTAAATATTACATGTTGCTTTTGTAATTTATAATTTGATGGCCATCTAGTTAAGGTTAAACACGAGATGTTCGTGTTTCCTTCAACAAATGATTAAGTTAAATTAATTTCTTATGTCACACAAAGAGGATAAACCTTTGAACGTTGGTTAACCTTATATAAACGTGTTTAAATTAAAGAAAAACATAAGATTTTCCCTTTATATATTCCATTTATCATGAATGTACTTAAAGATTATACGTATATTATTTTAGATTTAGTTTAAATCTTCTAAAGATAATTTTTCAGCAAATCTTAGTAATTTAGTTTGAATCCAGTATATGATAATATTATGAGATTTTAGAATTTTGAAGTTTCACAAATAAGATAAACATTTAAAGGTGCAATTAAACTGGAAATACAATATTTAATAGTAGAATGCTTATAAAATAAAATGTTTTTATTAAGGATATGTAATTAATGATGCTTAAGAAAATTGTTTAATAAAAATTTAGTATAATGTATATTTGAAAAGTTAAGAAGAAAAGAATATAATAAATTTCAATAAAGTTCTTATAGTCAAGAAAGTAATTGGCTTGTAATAAAATTGCACTACACTTTATTAGTTAATTGTTCATTAAAACATAATACCCATTTTTTTACAAATACAAATGTATTTTAGCTATATACATGCATATAATGTATATAGCCGTAACAATTAGTCTTGTTTATAAAAGTTGGTGTTTTTTTTTTTGTATATTTTGTGAATAAATTAGCATCAGACCCTAGGCTTCTCTCAGTGGAATTGTTCCCATAAAAAAATACACTCAACAAGCGGAAACTTGTAATTGAAAATTATAAAAACGTTTTTAAGAACAATTTTTTAAAAAAGTTTTATATGAATTTACGGTTGTGGTATATGTAAAATAGGTTATATATTTAAAAAATATAATTTCAATCATTTTCCTAACTTTGGTTCTATCACAAGATGGCGCTTATAGAATTTTCGTGAAATTGAGGAATTTGAGTGATTAATATAATTATGAACTTGTCATCGAAGATATATTATCTTACAAGTGGAGGTCTTGTACCTACTTAACGACGAGAGGACAATAATAGTTAAATTAATTAATCGATAGGAAGCCAGAAATATCTTATATTATATTTAAGATAAATTATAGAGTGATATATGATGATAATTTTATAAAATTGTGTGCCAATATTCAAACATTTGTATTATCGATTTAGTTTTTCGCAAAAAAGTCTTTGACGTGTGAATAAAAATGATTTTAATATAATTTTATATGGCTTTGATAATAGCATAATAAAACAAGGTGGTGACTTACGAGACTTGGGAAAAAAACTGGAAAATAATAGAACGTGAGCGAGAAAACTTTTCTATACTATAACATATATGTCAAATGTAAAATT
>SSSI01009975.1:0-20158 GCA_004796505.1 Oryzaephilus surinamensis
GGTAATTAAAATATGAATTTTTCTGTAACTATTTCAACCCCATAATTATCATTTTTTCAACTGTACAATCAGTATTTTGTTAAATACGTAAATAACGAAAAAATTAGTGAGCTTTCGAGCTTTTTTGGAAATATTTTGCAGTAAGTAGCATTCCAGACGAAACTAATGTTTCACTAATATTACTGATTTTCCATTTATAATACAGAGTGTTGTTTTAGAACAGAATAAATGTCCATTTCTATAATATGTGGCGGTGCAATAACTGTTTGTTTTTTTTCAATTAACTCATTGTTAATTGAATAATATGTCGTTTGTTATTCAATAATAATTGCAAAATTAAAATTAGCCCACACATATATGGCTAATATAACCGCTATTGTTAAATATTAATATAACGAACAGGTGATGTTATCTTTTATAAATGAGAACAAAACAAATAACGGAACCCGTAGGGTGTGTGCCCTGTGTATTAGCGCACATGGATGGTAATATATATATATGTATAGAGGTGTGCCCAATATGGGCAATGGAGAGTTGAACTTGCGGAAACAACCATACTGGTCTATATATATAGCAGACTGATTCTAACCATGGACATCCATCGGAAGTTGCGTATCATGCACCAGAGTATACTCGACGTTCGCATCTCTCCAGGGTGCAAAACATCTTCCGCAGCATTACCAATGAATATTTTTCCTATTCTATTTAGTTCCTTTGAGACAATCTGCAAAACTTCCACTAGTTCACCTCGAAAACATTATCCAGTTTTACAGAAAAACAAATCTCTGTTAAACGTACAATAAGTAAAAAGCTTTGAAATTTATTAAATAAATTGCATTGTAAGTTGTGTGATAAAAACATATTTGTTTTATATGTATATATGTACCAACAATTTTATTACCTAAACATTATTTTGAAAACGTATCAGCCATAAGAAAACAATAAAAAAATATGTAATACAACGACGAAGACGTATTATTACAACACAGGAAGATGAATTACTTTCTTACAGCTTTCAGCAGTACACATTGTCCTTAAAATAAACCATTTTTATGTAAAAATAAATAAAAACGATCGTTACACCAGGGTTATGTGTTGATGTAAAAAATTTGATTAAATTCTTTTTCTAATGTTATGATTTTCATCCCTTGCAACCGATAACTTATTGTCATATTAAAAATTTGATTGCTAAAATTAGTTACAACCTTTTCCAATATGATATTTTGTGAAATATAGTTGTTTTTGAAAAATTTCTTCCAAGAAAAATTTCAAATGAAATAAATGGTCAATAGCTTTAGGTAATGTTTTGTTAAATTTCTTAATTAAAAATTAATACAATGCATAAACCTTGTTGTTATAATGTTATAGAAGCATAGAGTGTGTTTATTTGTTTTCGTGGAGGATAACGAGATATTTTGAAATAATGTGGTATCGGTTTGCCAGTTCTATTGCCAGCAGCCTCACCTTAATTGGTAACATGTTTCTAATTTGTGGCAAGCTTAGGGCATACAAGACCTACTGCTTTTGATGCCATGTTCCACAAAGTTTAAATTTAACCAACGAAAAGCATATTTGATATTATTATTTGTTTATTTATATTATTTTATAAAAGGAAACTATATTTATGTAATGTACTGGATAAAGATTACGAAAATGTATACATATATGGGATGTTGAACTGAAATTCTGTATTTGTTTGCACGGGTGTGTGTGTGTGTGCTCTTTGTGTAAATAAATTTATATATGTATATATACTTGTTATTTGTTATTTGTCCTGCAGCAACATTGAGAAAAACACTATGCCTATTACAGTTACATTATACTTTTGATGCCACCATATAAAATGTATTTGTTCTCTGTTTTCTGTATTTATTTTCAAAATAAATTTTTAATTACCCATCCTATGTATATATTGTCAACACACAAAATGGTTTATTCATTTCGTTGTTTTTCGATACAGATAATGTTTTCACATTTTATCATACACACATATAGTTATTCGTTAATAATGCGACAAAGTGCCACAAGAGATCACATGATTTATTTAGTACTTTAAGGGCTATTAACCGCGAGTTGCTAATGGCTTGATATGTATACAATATACTAATCTTAATAGTAATTTCGTTTGCCATATAGTCATCACTTTACAACTAACAAATATCTGGTAAATAAATTTTACTAACTTTACAACAACACTCCTCATTACACTTAATTATATTTCTGTGTTATTATATAGTACACGAGTACATATATGAATATAACGGCATACTTTAAAGTATGTATAATACATACTTACTTAGATAAATTAGATTGTCAGAGGAAAAACCATTTATTTTGGTAATTCATGTTGAAATTAGACCAATCCTATGTACAACATGCTAATCGTAAATAAGGGAAATGCACGGTGTTAAAAAATGTTTCATACGTTCGTTTTTATTAAAAAGTTTGTCACATGTTTATGTAGAAATTAAGGATATAGAAAAGTTTGACTTAAATCTGTATGCATATAATATGTTCTGGTAAATCGTTTTTTACACATAAATTATTCGTACACAAACGGTTATTAAATAATTTATTTTAGATGAGACTCATCTTTGTTGAAGTTCGTAACTTATTATGTATTTCAGGTAATATGGTATGTTCATATATTAAACAATAACATAGACATAAAGTGTTCTAAGTTGAACAACCCCTGTGCATAGTGCACAGTTTAAGCGACTATACAATATAGGATGGAACCAATGTAAGAGCTTTTCATACACAAAAGCTTGTAATAATATCATGTAGTATCAAAATATAGTGACATTGTTGCAATTGCGAATCCACAAATCGTTAATTGTGTGCGTAGGTGTTTAGTAACAATTTACAGTAAATTGCTAATGAAGTTTCAGAAATTTTGTGGAACACTAGTTTGATTTTAACAGTTAATCTAGTTTAGTTATTACTTAATCCTACCTAGTAAATGTTAATTTCAAAATAGAACCATGTAAAATTATTTTCTAATAAATTACATAATCCTGTAATGTTTTACCATTATATACTAACAGTTGGTTAATGCCATGCATACAACACGAAAACATTAAAACATTAAATTGTAACTTAAAAACGTTGGATTTTATATTAAAGAGTGATTAATATTTAAATACAACTATGTTCAAAGGGCAAGGGCTCCTCGATCATCCTGTTGTTTGCTGAAGTATCATGTAAAGTAACTTTTTTTCACCGGTTTAGTGTTTCTCTAAATTTCACATTCTTTGATATTTAATACTGTTATAAAACATTTCTTTTGATACTTTAATTAAAATGCCATTATATTGTGGTTTATACTCGCATGTATTTAATTTTGCTATTAATATTAAAATAAAGCATTTAAATAAATGAAACGTATTACGGGGACCGAACTTTTCCAAAATATAGGGTGGAAAAGATTGAAATAATTAAGCAGTTATTGTGTGTATGGGAATTTGTATTATAGTGTTGAATATATAATTTAGTTCATTTGTATATATATGTTCGCGTGAAACATGATGGTAAAATATTTGTTTTGCCAAATCAAGTATAATATGATGGGATAAAATAGGTAATAGAGAATATTGTACGTGTATGAATGGACTGGTGTGTGTATGTAGTGTGGATGTGTGTGCAGAAGTAGCTTGGAAAATATTTGAACATAGAGCTGGAATTCTCTGCACCAGCAGCTTCGTAGAATGTACCCGCAAGCAATGCGGTGGTTAACGCGCACTGTTACAGTCGCACATTTACCATCTACGCAAGCGTCCTGCACGTTTTGTTCCTAAATTGTATTCTAACTTTTCCATTTTCCACTTACTCCTCTTTGTATTATCTGCATTCCGTTGTTGGTACAATACCTTGCTTCTATATTTGTTTTATGTTTCTATATGTATGTTAAGTATATTATATTCTGCAATATACATACATACATATATGTGATATATGTTTATAATATATATATAACATATTAAACAATTTCATTTTACGGTACAGGTTTACAGTTTTTTATTATTTTATGAAAACCTGTTATACATATTTTCCCAAAAACACTAAATTTTTGAACAAATGTTATCCCCTTACAGAAAACTTAATTATATACTTCTTGATGACTAATAATTCATTTTAAGTAAAAAAGCTGTTGTGATTCGTATAAAAGGTTTTATATGGAATGAAACTTTTATACAAATGAAACCACTTTAAAATATTTTGGAAACAGCTTCATTGCTAAAAAGGACATACCGACATAGAGTAAATAGTATCCACGTATTGTGTTTTCAAAACTTCACCGTTTGATGGATGGATGATCGCAATTTCCGAATGCAATTTCTTAAACGAACGATATGCCTATATGCTACTAGTTCTATCAAGCTTATTTTTAATATAAAAGCTGTTTTTCAATTTCAATTCATTATTCAACTACCCTTATTATACAAATTGAAAAATCATAAAAATAAGTCACGCTTTATTTATTATTTTTCGTTAAGTGAAAATTTTATAATTCAAAATTAGCAGCTTTAAAGCTCGGGTTATATTTCTTCGGTTTTGTGGTAAATTGAAGCATTTTTATAGCAAAATGGGAAATCATTCAAATCAATTAATTGAAATTTTTTTTCGTTTTATTTAATTTACGACATTATACGAGCCCCACATAATAATAACATCGTTTCTAGTCGATACGGAAAAGTTTTCCCGAAAACTTTATATTCAACAACTTCAAAACAACTTCACTCTAGCGGAGAGAAGTTTATTCACTCGCACGTTTAACTTTACATAATCAATGAAAAAGTTTCAAGTTTGCAGAATCCTTCTGTATGCAGAATATGGTTTGTTTCCTTGCTATTCGATTTAAAAAAAATTCACAAATGCATTTATTTTATTAATATTACATATTTAACGTCATTTTAACATAATTTTTATATAAATCTAATTAAAAATTTCAAATAACTACAAACTAATTATTGGGGTAAATATAAATAATACTAAAAATTGTATAAAAATATTTATTATTAATTATTATTAAGAAATTAAGAAATTAAGAAAATTATTATTAGAAAAGACAAGGTATAAACGTAAAAAATATATATTCTTAAATGTTTTTAATTAATACACATAGAAACATGCTTATTTCATACAATTAAACATTATTCCAATTTAAATTTGAATTAAAATTAGATATATCTTCAAAAATATAATGTACTGCTAAAGTGCAAGAAAAATGTATGCATTTATCAAACTTTAATATTGTTTCTGTAGACGTTTAAATTGGAACAATCTTTCATATTCTGCACTTATTTAAGAACAATGAGTACTGTTTTTAAACAATCTATACATATAGTTAATAATACTCATATAATATGTACAACATTAAATTATAAATTGAACACTGATGTCGAATTCAATTTGTAATTTATAATTTGTTTTATTAATATATTATTAAAGATATATGCATACTATTATGCAAATATGATAAGTTAACAAATGTTGATTTATTTATCATTAATAAATAATGTAAAATTTATGGTTTTTATATAAAATTCAATAAATTGAAATGGTTTCTAAACAATGGTCCTAACAGTATTTTGAATTAAACTGACTATAATTATATTTTTACCCTTTTCTCTTGAATATTTGCTGTTTAAATTTATTATTTTAAAGAAATAAGTCAATATTAACTATTTTGTGAATCAAAAAAATTTGTTATTTATGAAAAGTCGAAAATTTTTACTTGAAAACAGAATAATATAAAGAAGTCTTCTTATAATCAATCGGTATTGTATTTTTTGTGTAAATTTTCTCTTATATTAACTTCTAAACGATAAATAAGTTTAAATTTCACTAAAATAGAAACTATGCATAAAATAATACTGTTTACACTTTATTTGTGAACTTTAATAAATATATACATATAATTTTCCACTAAACTGTTCGTCAAAGTTGTTCTGTACGTATTTTACAGAAAAATTTTATTATTGAAAAGCTGCTTTTGACGAAGTGGTCCACTATACAAAAATTTCTTAGCTGTTCATTCAGTTACTTCATGAAATATTCAAGAAAAGAGATATTTCTGACATTTGGAAAGGTCATAATTTTCCAGATATGCATTCTTAAAATCAAATAACTTTATGTATATGTATAACGTAAATATTTTCACATTTAAACGAAGTTCTGCCTCGAAATTTAATGAATACTTGAAACAGATATTAATTTTTTAAAAAACAACAAATAAAGTGTCATATCAATGGTTTGTTTAGTTCTCTAACAGAAATTTTAAAGAAATATCGATGAATTTTTAATAAAACGTCTAAATTTTAAATAAATTGTACTAAAAGTCTGAAAAACCTGAAAATTTACCCGGCGCATTCGCCAAAATTTTAAATGTACTAGAAATTACATACTAACCACTCGAACGTATGACTGTAAAGGAAAAATTGAAAAAATACTGTATAATTTTGAAAATAAATTTATAAATCTTGGTGGAGCGCAGGATTGAGATGAACCACCCCCAGGATTTGAATGGCATAAAAAGATTAAAATGACCTTTTGCCACTCCCTCAACGGCGTATTGGGCGCCAGACGACGCCTCTAGTGACGTCAAAGTATCAAGTAGAGACGCGGTCTGCCCCCGAAACGGTTACTGATAATATAATATAATTGATATTGAAAATGTTTCATTTAATTGCATGTGACGGTCGCCGATTGCCGCCCCATGTGGAACTTCTTTAACTCCACGCTGGCACTCAGCTGTGTTGTGCTGTATCGCATCACACTAGTGTAAACATAAACAAGAGTGGGGGACTAAGCGGTTGTCGCCCTCGTGGTGGTTGTATTCTGAAAATCTTGTTTCCACTTTCGGGTTTCGTTACGCTTTTACTTGCGCTTTTCCACAGGCACACATATACAGCCCAATATGATATACATGCACAGAATGGGGGGCCCATTCTCGTGAAAATGAACTGCCGTCGGCATTCTTCTCGAAATATTAATATTGCAGTTAGATGCGTATTTTCAAAATATTGATGTTGCCAAAAAACTAGCTGGGTGGGCAAATATTTTCTTGGATATAATGTTTAATAAACTGAGTCATTTTACCATAATAGTTAAATTAAAGAAACTTTTTTAATTATAACTATAACAGGATCTTTCCTTTTGTCTTCGCATTCTTATTACAGAAACCTGAAAAAAAATACGAACTTTGTTAGATAGTATAAATGTTGTTATAAATAGAATGTAATATTGTTTAATTTGAAACACTTAGGTCCAAAATATTCAATTTCCAAGTGTCTAAATAGTAATTATAATATAAATATTGTACATAATTAAAATAAAACTGATGCAAGATGGTAACTATTCATTTTGTTTAAATTAAAAAATAATAAAAATGCAATATGTATATTGAAATAACAAGATAAAATAATTACATATAAGTATATTATAAAAATTTGAGTTGATAGATAGATAAAGAAGAAATTCAAAGTAGTTTTTCTTACCTTCAACAATTCAATACTTACTCAACCCTGTTTTAAAGATATTTTGTCATAAAAAATACAAAAAGAATAATCACCATTTAACACTAACATTGAAAGATAAAAGAAAATATATGGAAGAAGTGTACACTTATATGTTTAAAAAAAATTACATTTTAATGAGAAAATATACATGCTTGAATATCCTACCTGATGAAACAAACAAATATATGAGAAATTTCACTTCACTTTACGAACACAACATCATTTAATAAAGTAATTTTGTACCATGACGTAAGAGGAAAAATGTAATCTATATACAACTTTTTTTCTCTATGTTGTAAATGTCACACACTTGTTTGAAACTTTAAAGTGTAGTTTTTTATGATTCGTCAATGATCCTATCTTATAGCGAGTTTAGAAACATGTCTTTTAAAGATATAAATTTTCGAACGAATTGCGGAAAAAGTTCACGAAGCAAAAGGCTTTTCTTTTTATTACGTTCAGGTGTTTAGACATAAGCAAAATACATCTAATATGTTTTTAGATTAAAGTTTTAAGCGAACATTTTGTACGTATTATAGAATTTTTATTTAAAAATCAGATTTATAAGTTTCATTTTAGGTTTTGTGGTAACTTTAAGAAATAATTAGTTAGTTTCAACGTTCACCCACAACAAATAGTAAGTTAGAGCTTTTAACACAATGAAATAGAAAATCCGAAAATGACGCTTGCGGTCATGTATGTGGAATATTAACGTCAAAACGCCCTTTTGACTTGGATTTAGTATAAAATGCAGGTAAGGTGTTTCACTAGATTGGTAAGCTCTCATAGAACAGTATGATTTACTGGATATGCATGGCTTTAGTTTGTCAGCATATCGTGGGTTAGAAGGGAATTTGAACACATTATGGCACCATTCCATGTTACGCAAATACTATTTTCTTTAGCTACGTATATACGCACTAAACACATTTTTGCTAGATATGGTGGTCAATTAATAAACTTATGGCTTTTCTAAACTTTAACTAAGCTTTGATGGTAAATGAGAATTTATGTTAAAATACAATACATTAAGAAAGGAGATTAATAATAATACATAATAAAGAAGTTACTTTAAGAATTGTGCTACAAGTCATGCAAAAAGGTATAATAGGTAATATATATTTTTTAAAAAAATCTAATTAAATTATTCAATTGAAATAGTAAATAGTTACCATCAAAATATCTTGCATCTCTATAAAATTCTATTTTTAACAAATAATTCGTTACTCACTCTCAGTTTTTTCCTAAAATCTATCCAAAATTTACCTGGAACAAAAAAATACAAGTTTAATCACTTTTTTTAAAATTTCTGTAAAAACACAAATGATTTTGTTTTCGACTCTTAATTGTTTTCCAATGGTTTGATTTTATATTTTGTGTTAACAGTTCAATAATAAAAATTTAACCCTTAAACTAATAATTCTATAAAGGGTAATAAATTTACTTGTTTTTATGTTTTGTTATTTTAAAATTAAAATGATTTATAAGTATAATGAATTCCAAATGGTAGAAGACGGAATTTATAGACTGCGATATGTATAATTTCTTCGTATAATATTTATACCAGCTATTCATGGGTCGATAATAAAATGAAGCGAATTCAGAAGAGAATGTTTAACATGCCTATAGAAACACAGTTTATAGATGTTAAATAAATGATTAGTTACTTAAAGGCTGTTTAGTAATTCAGAAGAAAAATCAAAATATGTATTTTGAATCAAAATGTTGAATTTATATTTTTTCGTTATATATAGTACGTTTAATATAATGTACACAGGTAATCTATTCGAGTGGTATAAATTTACCAGCATTATACTTTCCTCTTTTATATAATATAAAAAAAAGAAAAGCACGTTTACTGTATTTATACATAAACATCTATATGCATTACGTTTATATATACATATACAATATATATTTAATATAAAGTGTATGTACGTATCGTGCGAATGCCAATAACGAGGAATAATTTGCATTTTGTGAGGGCCATGGGTAATGTCCTATGAATCGTGATAAGAGTTTTCGTTTTCCAGCACGCTAACAGGACGCTGTGCAGAAGTATAGAGGGTCGGTTGCGCTTGTTCACCCATTTTATATATAATATAAAAGCACAACTTAGTGAAGCACGGAAAATGTGTATGGTTTATCTATCTGTTCTTCCTCTAACATTCAGGGTGGAAGCGTAACAAAAAATATACTATACGTATATATATATACATATATATACCTCGACCCTTTTGCCCATTTACTTTCTTTTACAGACGGGGGCCGGATTGTTACTTCAAATTTAAATTGTTCGTGAAATTTACTTTTGATGCAGATGTTGACCCAAAATACAAACTTATTTTATTTGTTATTAAATTATTTCATCTAATCTAACTTACGCATTCGTTCTTTTCTCTTTTTTTTTTTGGATTTTTATAAATATTTTGTTGAAAAGGCAATAAATATTACTCAGATTATATATATCTAAATCTACAAGTGGTATAATTCGACTAAGGGGCTTTGTACGGAAAAGTTAAAAGAAAAAATACTTTAGTATTTTACGAAAAGATGGGCAGCAGTATGGAGGATCGTTCTTGATGTTGATCCTTCTAGTATCTGGTTGTCAGGCCGTGATTTAAGCATGCATTTATAACGTTCCTTACAGTGCATTGGACTGATTTATTGTCACATTACATGAACCATCTAATCTATTTCAAAGTTAATAATTTTAAGGTTTTGCATACATCTGTACAATTATTTTTTTATTATTTGGTTAAACCGAATGGTAAGAAATTAGACAATTTTCTGTTATAACAATTTTCATTAATTCGTAATGAAGAAATTTTAATTACGTAGGTATGTACATGTTAGAAAATTTAGTGAAAAATTAAATAAACACCAATTTACCCAACTGCACGTGAAATATTTATGAACTTTAATAAAAATACGTGAATGAAAATTGTATTTCTTTTAAATGTAAAAAAGGAAAATTATTCTTTGTGCATTTGTAAAATTTGAGTAAAAATGAAAAATGAGTAAAAATATATGTATATTGTAATTAACATGCAATATTCGTTCCTATGGGAGTCATTTATTTTTTAGCAAAACAATAAATTAAACCATTTATACTTTCATTTAAAATTCTTCAGCCTTTCTTTTCATATATAGTTGAAGTTAATTGCTTCCGATCCATGAAAATGAAACACCCCACATAGCAGCCCATAATTTTCTCAAACTTTCATTTTAAATTAAACAAACTGACATCAATAGTTCATTGTCGATTTCGTATATAATTGTTAAATGAAAAAGTCGGAAATATAATTTTTCGTTTTAAATGAAACAGAAACATCTCAACATATTGAATTATGTATGATTTATTATTTTCAATGTCAATATAAGGTAAAAGAAAAAATTTCAAAGAATTATTATTATAGTATATATCATTTAGGGTAAAGCCAACAAGCAATTAGAATAAATTGTTCTGTCAAGCGAGTGGTAAAACGGTTTTAAAAATAAGACGGTCGTTTGATATATTGTCGATAGGTTTTGTCAGCTAAAATAGCTAGCAACGATTCCCACTTTAGGGCTGTTTTGAATGGCTTTGGGGCGGTATTCAACAATACTGCATGGTATTGTAGTCACCATCTGCATTGGACCGAACTCTTTACTTCCAAACGAGTTATTACTGGCTTCCTATCACCGTCATGTATGAAAATGATTCAATTTCATTCACGTCCAAAAAAACCATCACTTACTTTCATTTGTTCGAAACAAATTATCACGTAATTACTCATTTAATGACTTCTTTGATGAAGATTAAGTACCTAATATAATATCTTATTATGTTTGAGAGAAAAAATACAGATCGGTCGTTGTTTTGTCTTCAGTATAATAAAAACCAAATTCTATATTAGAAATACATAACATTTTTACGATTATTTTGAGGAATCGTGTTCATTTTTCGATTATTTGATATGTTGTCTCTGCTGGTATATAGTGTATTGTTTTTTTCCCACTTTAATATTCCAAGCCATTCACAGCATATTGGAATAAAAACGAAAAATAAGAGAATTTATGCGAAACCATAAAAGTAATATAAAATGAAGAACGAAAAATGAAACTGTATGAGTAGTATACTTGAATAAAAAAAAAGAACACGATAAACTGTATGCTATATGTCACAATTGACTGATGTCTACCGTTAACTATTTCCGTTTTGGCTGATACGAATATCATATTGGGGCTGCAGATAGGATAGACACACACAAACACCATGTGTTGCTCCCAATTTTCGTTTTAGTGAAAAAACTTATAAATAATGTTTTCATTTTTATCGAAAAAATATATCGAATGAGAATTTTGCATATATATTTATTAACGGATATTGTATAGAAGAAAGATTTGCAATTTTTAAAAGCTCTTAACGAAATCTTTAATTTGTCATATCTTTTTTTTTGTATCAATGAATCTTAATGAAACTTTTCTGTAATATTCTCTCACCATGCCTCTATAAATGCTTTTTACTAGAACTCGTTAGCTGTAATAGAAAAAGTGTGAAGTACATTTGAGGTATGTAGGAGTGCGAAAACATGTTAATTTTTTCAGACGTTATTACGCAAAATGAAAATGAATGCATTTTACTTTGTAAAACTCTTTTTTTTTTAATTTAAACACGTTTACAGAGTTCAACTTAGTAAAATTAACGTTTCAGAAAATATGTAGTCGATGAAAACTTGTAAAAATACACAGATATTTGATTGTGTTTCGAACTGTGTGAAAGATTTGTTGTTCGAAATTGTTGTTTTACTTCTTTTGCTTCATAATATCAGCTGATCAAAATCTCTATGATGCTGGGGATGATGCTATTCTGAACGTAGCTATATAATAACTTAATTTAATAAAAGTAAACGAATATATTGGAGCTGAAACAGTTTGATGTGACAGCAAAAGCGGAAAACGAATTAAAGAGTGTTTTATTAGCCTTAGAATTCATCTTAATTTGATGAAATCTCAAAATTAAATCTGTCTTGGTGAAATAATTTCAGTTGCTTTAATATTTTTTGAATTGTCTGGAATTATAACGGGGAGACGTAAAGAAAACCGTAATAGAAAATTGCCCACTGTAATTTTCACTTTACGGTAATTTACTAGAACTTGGTGTTTTCTTATCGCATGACAGATAACCATTTTCATGTTTTTCCCAATAATGTTCACCAAAATGTGTTTTATAAATTTCAATTTTGTATAATTAATTCGAATCATCTCATCTTCTAGATTGTAATTTATTTATTTGGATAGTCAAATTTGCGAGGGTTGTGAAATAAAAATTTGTATTACATAAATCCAACTTATCAATTTTTTAACATTTGCTTTATTGTGTAATCATGTCACATGTGAACGTGTACGTACATATACAATAATTTAATATTTAAAGGGTACAATTTTCCTAGTTTAAATTGTAACGATGTAGAGGCCATCAGTCATCGTTATCAATTCATATGTAGTTCAAGCATTGTATACTGATTAGGTTAACGTTGGAAGATATGCTACAGAAACATTATCACGTTTCAAACACAGTAAACCATTACAAGAT
The DNA here is from genome assembly GCA_004796505.1 of Oryzaephilus surinamensis. Classification (NCBI taxonomy): domain Eukaryota; kingdom Metazoa; phylum Arthropoda; class Insecta; order Coleoptera; family Silvanidae; genus Oryzaephilus; species Oryzaephilus surinamensis. The sequence continues at coordinate 13,099 of SSSI01009975.1, forward strand.
GTTGCTATATGTAATACAAAAATAATGCACCAAATGAACGAAATCTATACGTCTTCATTTATTTTATACAAGCCTGGAAAATGGCCTCGTACATACACATAATATACGATCATATACACACCTATACACACATGCTTATACAATTATGACTTATATGTATGTACATGTCGTTTTAACAAATGAGATATGACTTAAAATGGATCGTTAGTTTTTATTGATGTAACAATTTTTTTTCGTCTACGATGAAATGGATTCCTTTTTATCTTTGTTTTTGTTTGAAATGAACATTATAATCATTTTTTATATCAAAGGACACGCTTTAAACAGGGTATTTTACAATATTAATGTAGATCGTGTTTGTAAAACGTCTTTGTTCTCTTCGAAATGAGGGGTTCTTATCGAAACTTTTCAATGTTTTTATTGCTAAAAAAAGAAGGGACGCTGTACCACACTTCTGATCATCTTCAATTTCTTTTTACCCTCTATATGCAGCATAATACATTTAACATTTAGTATTTAATTAGCCAATTGAGAATTTTGAGGTTGAATAAGTCAAATGCCGTTATAAAAGGTGTCTGGAAAACTTTACGACAAAAGATGTTTCTATATTTATTTCGAATAATAAAATTTTTATTTGGCTTGACTTTATTTTGTTTTGTTGTGATTGGTTCGTTGGTTGGTTTTAAGATGTATACGTACTAATAAAATGACTTTTATTCCAATTGCTTTCTTGTTCAAATTATTTTTATTAATCTATTTTAAATTGAATTTGAAAAGATATGTTAGATGTCAGTCAAAACGAACAAGCTTTCCTTAATCGACTGTGTAAATATATAACATATGGAAACTAAGAAAATTGAACCAGCATTTGGAAAATTTATATTTATTGCATCCAGTCAAATATATGTTTGTAGTTATATATAATAAATGTATATATTATTCACAATATATTATATTTTGAAAAGGTATTTATGTTTTATATAAAAGGCCCTAAAATACTTTATAAATATATAAAGAAGTATGTGAAAGATACAACAAAAATACGATATCAGATATGATGGTATATGATGTACCATAAAAGGTAGAAAGATTATTTAAACAACAGTATATTTATTTAAAAAATATTCGAACTTTCTTGTTTTGTTTCTGTTTCGTGTTTTTTTTTCGTTTTTCATGAAGTTGAAATCTTGTTTCTCGTTATAAAATAATATTTGAACGTTAAAAAATGATACCCAAAAGACATACTGATCAAAAGAGTATGTATTTGTGGTGACCGTTTCTTTATAAAAATATTGTACATTATTATCATTATTGAAGTGGTATTTATAACGCTGTAAAAAGGGAAAATCCAGTGCGGTAATGAAAATTTATGTATAGAAGCGCGTTTTATAAGAACAATATGAACGTAAATATGTATCATAATTTCATAATTTCTAAAGATAGTAAAGTGAAAGTAATGCGTATTAGGTAAGGAAATATTAGAAAATTATGGATATATTATCATAAAATAAAAGGGAAAATGTGAAAGAAAAGTTTTCTTCAGAAGTTTTATTTGCCATTTAGAAGTTTATGTACTTACTTTTTATACACATATTTCGGGGGTGTTTTGACTATTTAGAAAACTAATTGATTCTGATGGTTAATATAAAAGGGTAGAAAAATATGCGGTTTAGAATTTAATTTGAATGTGCACAGGAATAATATTTTATATAACAACTTGAAAAACGTTAATCAATATAATAGAAGAAACTTTTAGCAAAAGTTGTATAAAAGAGGGTAAAAGAACAAAAGAATAAAACAAGAAAAAAGACACTGAGGGCGATGAGTAAGCCAAGCCTAATTTAATAAGGGCCAAGCAGGAAAAAAAGCATTACAAAAAGTGACAGTTCAATTTTATTTTTGTTCAAACATTAATTTTTTAGTTTCTCATTCAACGCTTCTAATATAATAAAAAATTTACCATTTTACTACGTTTGTGTGACAAAATAAAATGCATGTAGTTATTTGTATGTATGGCATATTCTGCTTAATTTTAATATCATACAATAAACATGTTGCATTAAATTGTTGTTTGTGCAAGACAATTGACAACATAAATTCAAATTAATTAAATAACTAAAGAGTAATTTATTTTAATTAAAAACAAAATAAATATTCTTAGAGAAGATTAAGAACACAGAACTGTTGCTTGTTGTATTTTAACGTTATAAATGTGCTGAACGTATAAAATTATGAATCTTGCATTTATGAATGATAATAATAGTCTGATAAGCAGATTTTATAAAAGTTTATCGTTTTAAATCGCAAATTGTTGTTTGTACACGTATTATAATATAAAAATTCGTTATTATTACGGAGCTGCTTTAATTAATTTCAGCTAATTTGATATAAACTATTGTTGTAAATGGCATAAAATGAATTACGCCTTTTAATGATAAATAAACGAATGTATAAATAGTAATTACACCATTTGTTTAAGACATCTTTATTTGTAGATGTTCCATCTGTGTGTCCGTAACTTATTTATTCACTTTTATTCCCTTGACAAATTCAGTTGAATTCAGCGGTATCTTCGAACGTGACATTTATAAATGTAGCAAACCCAAGTCAAATAAAACATCTCATTAAAACATGAGACTTTCCTTTTAATACTTCATCTTTATTTTATTACGTTTACCTACATTTTCCGTCAACTTTTCTAATATTTTTCCAAGGTTTTGCAAAAACTATTTAAACAACGGCAACTTTTCATTATTTTCCAAATTAATCACCTATTGTTACGTATTTTCCTCAATTCTGTCTAAGATTCTCTAACAAATTTACGTTTTGTACGTTTGATAATAATAGTTATCCGCCCCTCAGATGCCCTCATTAGTAATTTATTTACTTAACAATGAAATTTACTTACATTTTTTATTACCAACATATAATAAAAAATTCTATTATGTAAAGTTTTTTGGGTTTATGTTTTGTATAACATTTGCACTTTAATGTAAAGTAAGTAAACTTAACAAAAAGCTTCTAACATCGTAATACATAATGCCTTTCAAGAGAGAAGCCTATTAGTTTCTTAGTAACGTTTTTTAAAGCATAATATTACAATATAGACCGTAACTCTGTAATGAATATCATTTGCATTTATAACTCGTTATTTTATATTGTGTCTGTATATATAGGTATATGTTGAAAATTGTATATTAAAAGCACTTACTATTTTATAATTAAATGTATAAAACTCGCTTTTTCTATCTCATTTGAAAGCGACACAACACTTTCTTACTATACAAAACACGATTTTATTTTTTATGTTTTATCTGATTTTGAAAATGAACAATTTTCAAATGCAATGAATTTATCGGAAAACGTTTCAATCATACGGGTATTTGAGTTCAGCTTAAATTCTAATTGATGAATGTTCTCTTTAACGTTACCAATGAATGCGTGAAGGATTTACTTGGTATGGAAAAAATATCCTGTTGTACATAACAGGTGAAACAAATTTCAAAATGAAAAAAAAATATATGAACAAAGCGTGAGCTTTAATAAAGTACCTACGTACGTTTTAGAGCATCTTAACCGGCTCATTTTCAATGTTCCTTGGTTCAACTTTATAAATATATTAGTTGATTGTATACAAACGAAATAGTATTCCATTTAAATATTAAATAATTCATTTCGAGATCATTTTATACACACAATATATGTATGTCTGTAGTTTATATGTATGTGTAGTATGAAGATATTAAAATTTTATTATTCATAAAGACGGAAAGTAACTGTGATTAAAATTTACGTCAATTATTCAAAAAGTTGTACAAAAGCTATGTAATTAAAAATGTCGTATAGGCTATATGAAAAGAAAAACTAAAATTAAAATTTTGATTAATTGTAACAACGGTGTTATTAAAATTTAAATTTGAAACTAAAATTATCAAATTATAAATGTGTATGGAATCATTTATGTAAAATGTAAAAGCTATTTGTATGTAAATATTAAAGAATACAAAAATTGATTATTAATTAAATATGCAGGATACATTCCCAACATCAGATCCCATATAATGTAGGTTTTGCCCAATATCTACATATGTATATATACAGAGAAATTTCTACCTGAACAATAATACTCTCTTATTCAACAAACAGTATTAGCCCTTAGGTTGTATTTTTTTCTAAAATGTGTTTGATATATGTGCCCACTACTTTATATAAAAGTTTAATTAAAAAAATATTTCAAGTCATTCATTCAACTCCAATTTTAATTAACACTTTTACATTTCAATTTTTCTATACGTAAATTGAAACGTTCAATTTTTTAAATTAAATAATAATGTTTAAAACATTTCTGTACATTTAATCTATAAAAATTGTGTATGTGGAAAAAACAACAAAGAGCTTTTACTCTGAAAAGTTGGTGTACATCTTAAACACTATACTGTGAAAAAGAAGGGAACGGGTCAATTAAATAAGTGTGGGTCCTGTGTACTAGTTGAACAGCCGCGGACGATCAGTCCTGAGTCCTGCAAAAAGGACAGCCGGCGCCACACAACTAATTACTTGCTTTTCTGGTCACGTACAAAACGTTGCTTTGGCTTCCGTTTATTTTATTAAAAGCAAAAGACGCCAGGATAGTACATTCTGTGTAAGTTCCCAAATTAAATATCAAAAGATTTCAAAATATATAGTATATATATGAGCTAAACAGCGGAAAGGCTTTTCACGTTTTTTTCTTCAATTTTTATTAAAACGTACACGCAATAAATATGTTTAATACACAGCTAACCAATAGGCGTTTCAAAGAAACTTAAGCCCTTTTGTGTATGTTTGTCTATCTTAAATTTTTTTTCAAATACATATGTCGCAGTCTTGTTCTATTATCCGTTTTATTATAATACGCCTAGGCTTTTACACGTTCTACTTTTCTTCCTTGTTTTATAGATTTTTCAATATTTTCTTTGTAAAGTCAAGTTCAAAGTCAAAGTCATCATTAAGAGTAGGATACAAATTCTAAGTTTTTTGTCAAAACAAACAATTTACATTATCTATAAAAGAAAAAGGACATTTAATTGTTATACAAATTATAAAACACATTTTGTGCGTATTATAATAAGACTGATATTAGAATAAGCCTGCGACATATACATTAAAACAGAAATTATGAATTATATTTGCGTGGTACAATTAATGAAAAGCGAAATAAATTATTTTACAGCACTGTACATGCATTTTTTTATTTATATTTAACAAAAATAGTGACATTGTATTTAATGAAATTTAGTTCTATAGCTAAATAGTGACAGTATATAATTATGTAACACAAATAACGATGAATATGCATTTTTTTCCTATTTGACACATGCATTTGTAATTGTATGCACAAACATAACTAACAAAATCAAAATTATTATTAATAAGTTGCCTTTACAATACGTACAAAATTTTACCGTAAATTTTTCAAAATACATGTATGTAATCCGATCATTTTTACAATACTATAAAGCTGAATATTATATAGAAGTATTAATAGTAGGTTTACCTATTTGAAATAACAAAATCGATAGTGTCTGCTGATTTCAGCTTCATTTGCATAAGCGACACTTTTTTTTATTTCAGTTAAAGTATATAATATACATAGAACTACATACATATGCATATAATTATGCAAAAATCCCGCTATATTCAAATTGAATTAATCTTTTCGATTGCCTGATGCTTTAGTCAAAGCTTTTGCAACATTATACCTGAAGAATAAATGCCGTCCAACAAGTATGGCATTTCCCTTAAATATTTTTTATCGTAAATGTATTTGCATTTCTTAACTGTTAGTTAAGAATAACTTTATTGACTTTCTAAACACGTTCGCGCGCGCTCACCCCTTGGGTTCCGTTTATTTTATTAAATATAAAACTTAAGAATTCGTAATAATTCATTTTATTAAATTATTCGCTCTTTTAATAAGCCATAGTTTTAACAAAATTGTAAATAACCGTCACAATGTACGTGTGTACATAAAAAATTGATTTTCGTAGAATAGTGTATAGATAAAACATGTCCGAAACACCAATTTGTCCCATCTTGCCCCTATTTCAGTCAGTCAGTAATTCAATTCGCCCCTTTTGTAGACTCATATCACTTGTCACTGAAATTCTGAATAAAGTCAGCAATTTTTTTAACATGCATGGTGTGCAACTTAACCGCAGACAAGCGCCATTAAAATAAAATAATAAAACTGAACCGAATTTGTACCGATATTTAAATATTTGATATAAAGTAGTGCTGTCAATTTAGGAAAATAATGATCGTAACCGGTCAAGTAATAAATTTGACCGTAACCGAATTAACCGGTTAACCGATAATCATATTTTTAACCGGCCAAAAATTGGTTGACCGATTAAAAACTAAGTTTGACCGAGTAACAGATAATTTAACCGGTTTCACATATTCGTAACCGGACCGAAATTATTATTAAATATTTATTATTAAATAATATTTACACCATAATAAATTATAATATACTATATTGTTGAAAAAAATTGTTCATATTAATTTTATACTAAGTTATTTTACTAGTTTAGTAATATTATTATTATGTATTATATGTGTCTATAGTTCCATACTCGTAAGTCTAATGTATTTTGTGTTTTTTTATAAGATATTATTTCATTTTCTTGCTGTATAGGTGCTTATAAATTATAATTTATTGCAATAAAACCAAAATATTTGGTTTATATACGTATATTATTTGATTTGAGTTGAAATATTTTGATATCAAAATAATTCAGCTTAATTAAATTTAGTTTACTAAAATTTAACTATAATCAAATGCAAAGAATAGAGTGTTAACCGATTAAAATTTAACCGACTAAATTTGACCGATCAAATTTAACCGTATATATGACCGAAAATCGGTCAAACACCGGTTAACCGATTAAAGTAAAAAATTTATCCGATAGTAAATTAGAAAATTTTAGTCGGTTAACCGTTTAACCGGCCACGGTTAACAGCACTAATATAAAGTTAACAGAAAATAAATTATTATTTACATACGTCATAAATATAT